>VUYV01000597.1:153574-210774 GCA_008711295.1 Anarhynchus alexandrinus | reverse complement strand
AGAAGCTATTGAACATCAGGGGGCCCTTGGAGGGACAGCTGGAGCGTTTCCCTTGGGATTCAAGTAAAACATTGATGGCATATGAGTACCTCACCTTCCAAATAAATGTACCTCGTGCTTGGGCACTGCTCCTGGAGGTGTTGTGTGAAGCAGATGTGGGGCCTGTTGAGAGGGGCAGAAGGAGGAGGACATTGGTGGAAATCTCCTTTGTTCCTCTGGGAAGAAGGTGGTGGGTTTTGCCTCTCGACCGGGTGGATCCCAGCTGGTGGGAGACTTCGGTCAGTTTGCGAGTGCACCTCATGTGGATGTAGCCGCTGGGACTGTCACCTGCCCCAAAGGAGGCATCTCGGACTGTTGGAAGTTGGTAGGCTCAGGAGTTTTTGGTCCTTTTGTTATTTTGTGTGTTTCCTTTATATACCTGGAGGTCCTTAAATGTCTCAAGTGCCTCTTGCATGTGCTGGATCCGCAGACAAGCTGTGTTTCTCCTGTGCTGGAATGTCTCAGTGCAGATCTGCTCCTTAAGTATCAAAATCTGATTGTTACTGTCAGGGACGGTGAATATCCAGGTTCTGCAGGCTGAGCCGTGCAGTGCGCTCTAACAGGACAACTTCCAGCACCCTGACCCCGCTGGCAGGGTTTCTGCCGTGGGGCAGCCTTGCAGAGGGCTGTGGGTTGGTCTGGCACAGCCTTCAGGTGCCACATTGTGATTCCACAATCGAAATGTTGTTTTCATTTGAGCATGTGAACGCAGAGGTGTGAGACCAGGACCTTGCACGACGTGAATAACACACAGTGGTCTTACTTATTGAATAATACATACAGTTCTGGATGGGGACAGGTATGCTTGGGGTAGGTAGATGGAGCACTGTTTTCCTTGCTGCCCCGGTGCAGTCTCTTCTGGGCAGGACTTACCGGGCAGCGGGGGAGCTCACAGCTCTTCACCCCTGTGCAGTGGGATGATCGTGGTCTCGCTGCATTGCTGCCTTCTCCTGGGTATTCTGGCTTTCATGTTGGTGCTTCCTTTTTTTAATCTTTGATTTCATTTCATAGAATCACAGAATGGTTTAGGTTGGAAGGGACCTTAAAGGCCATCCAGTGCCACCCCGTGCCCTGGGCCAGGGACACCTCCCACCAGCCCAGGTTGCTCCAAGCCCCGTCCAACCTGGCCTTGAACACCTCCAGGGATGGGGCAGCCTCAGTTTCTCGGGGCAACCTGCGCCAGGGGCTCACCACCCGCACAGCCAAGAATTTCTTCCCAATATCTCATCTAAATCTACTTTCTTCCAGTTTGAAGCCATTCCCCCTCATGTCTTTGCTTTAAGCTAGCAACCGCCAACTCAGTAATCCCATTTCTCTTCTTCGGTATCCTCTGTTTCTCCCTCTTCGCACCCGACCTGGTAGCCTGTGCGCTCTCCCGTTGACAGACGGATGGTGGTAAATAAGTTCAGGCTTGTCCCAGTTCTCCTGAAACAAAGGAGTTACAAAACTGGGACAGGTTGACACTGATGTTTTTTTCAGGAGAGATGGGCCATAGGTCGCAAGAGCTGATTGTTTGAAACACAACCGAGGGAGATGCTGTATGTAAGCAGATAATGCTGAGGATTAGGGATTTATAGAAGTCTGAAAGGAACTAAATTTGTTAGCATTGTTATGTTGAGGCAAAATGGATGTTCTCGTGCATGTTTTTCCCAATTAAAAAGCAGTGGGTGAGCACATTATCATAATAAAATGCAAGTTAGTGAGATCTGTTGAGGTCACAATAGTGTTACTGCCTCTAATCGGTGAACAAACACTGTGATTAAGCACCCATTTGCTGCGCCCGCTGGCTGTGATGTGCTGTAGATCCTGTCTGTTGTGTCGCCATCTAGCTAACTGTATTGCAACACCTTGCTATGAACCTAGAGTATCAGTCTTGTTCCAGAAACCACGCTTGAAGTTAGATTTCATCACTGAGAGCGAGAGAGCTGAGTTTTCCCTTTTTGGGGATGTAGTATGTTCTTCTGTTGGTGCTGCTTTAATTCATATTTGACTTGACTAAGTCTGCTGACTATTGAGCATCAGGTCTAAGCGATTTCAAAGACTGTTCTGTTTTCCCCCAGCCAATAAGATCTGTCAGATAAGGGAAAAAGTAGAGGTGTGCAGATGGTATTTTGTACCTAGGTGAACTCCGGTGCAGGCACTGGGCTGGTGCGTAGGGCTTGGCTCGTGGGAAGAGTGAGACGGGTGAGTTTTGTCCTGCAAAGGGTGGTGGGACTGGCAGTGACGGGAGGGGACGGTGAAGCCAAGGCTGGGGGGTTGACCTTGGCAGCGCTTCATCTGTTGAGCGTTGGGAGATGAGGGTTTTGGAGATGGCCCAAGGGATACGTGGGGTTGGGTGTTGGTGGAGGCAGACTTCTCACCAGGGGTGTGGAGGTGGCGTCTCAGGAAGGTGAACTCATCTGTTGTCCCCTCTCTGAGGCCAAGAAGAGAGGAGTGGTGGAACGGGGTGGGAAATGGAAATTCTGAATCGTTAAATCACACGGTGAGATAAATGGTCAATAAAATTCCTCCTGCTGGCGTGTTCTGGAGAGCTTCAGGAGAGCTTTGTGAGTCCGTGCACTAGGTTGTGTCCTGGGTTATACGAGATGGGGGAATATCAACTCTGCCGAGTTTCAGGTTAGAGCTGGCAAGCTTTTCATACAGCTTCAGTCGGTAACACCATTGATGTTTCCCCCCACCACTCCCCTCTGTTGTTGAAGCCAGATTTTTTTCAAACAAGTGTTCATTATTTTTTCCTGTGCAGAGTTAACCTTGCGCTCAGCTGCTGTTTTTTCCTTTTTGAAATCAGATATTTTTGCACTTGGGCACCTCACGTTAAAACCTGTGCAAACAAAAAGAACAAGCGTGTGTCTGGTGGTGGTAAATGGAAGTAACCAGTTAAAGGCATGGTTGACCCAGCTAAATCATTGCAGATTTGAATGCTTAATTAAGCCACATGTTTGTATAATGTTAATGGTTCCACCTGGATTGCTGGATAATGCTGCAAACCTTGAGTAAATAACACTGGTGCTGCTGCTGTCAGCAGCGTGACGTTGGTCTGTGCTTCGTTTCCCCTTTTAGCATGGAAGAGAAACGTCTTCGGATGGCAGTGGAAGTACTCTGCTGGAACAGACCGCCATCTCTGTTAAATTCAGTGCAATTATGACAATTTATACCCGCTGAATGTTTGTCCTTTGTTCGTAAATCTCTTGGGACGAACCAAAGCGTGCCCCTTGCCTTTAATCAGTGTTCCTTTAAGGCCCCTTAGAGCTGTTGATTGTAGTGGATAAACCATCATTTATTCAGCTGCTCTCGGAAGGCAGTTTTTTTCGTAGTCCTTGCTTCTGTAAAACGTCATCTGCTGGAGAGGGACAGAACTGTTTGTTATTATTATTATTATTATTATTATTTGTTACTTTCCTATATATTAGGTTCAAATCTGGTTTTGGATGCTGATACTGCAGAGCCTTGCTGGGCAACGTGTGCCCTGCAGAAGGGTTAAGATATGCGCTAAGCTCTTCATCCCTTTTTTTTTTTTCCCTCTCGGCAGATGGTGGCAGAAATCTAAGCCTCGACTCCATTCCGATGGGCTTGCCAATGTCCGACCCGGCTGCCTGGACCACTGCGATGAACAACCTGGGGATGGCTCCCATGGGGATGACAGGACAGCCCCTCCTGCCCGGTACGTCAGCTCTGCCAGGCTGTGCCCACCTTTTCTTTCAAACACGTTTTTGGGAAGAACCTATTTCAGTTGGGTTAGATAAATGCCTGCTGCGTACAGAAAGCATTAATAAGCTGTGTTTGAAATGCATGAATGTCTGCAAGTGACTTGATTAGAGGCCAGTGTTTTAAAGCTGATTTCAGAGGAAATGAGAATGCATGTTTTTTTGATACAAACAATGGTTATTTTGGGGTACCTCTAGATACTCTGCAGTGGACCAGCAGGAGGAGGGTCCCTCACACAGCTCGGGAAACCAGTGGTATCAAGTAACGCATTAGTCTAAGTTGAACTGGAACTGCTTAAAAGAAAGGGTGGCAGGGAGATGAAGAGGAAAGCAATAGGGCAATAAAATGGATATGGCAAAAATTAATGGAGGCTTCTGCTCCAGAAATGAGCACCTTGCGGTCCGGAATACATACGCATGGATGAGTCATCCTGTCCAGGACTTGTTCAAGAGCTCCTGTAGGAGCAGAGCTGTGCTGTACCTGGTTTCTCAGCAGTGCAGGATGCCCATATGTCAGACTCCTGAAATGAAATTACCGTTTCAGCGCTTCGCTGCACTAAGCGCTTGAGAAGGATGCTGTCTCCTGCCTGAATAATTGCCTGCTCACCTGGGGAGGGAGTGCCTCTGCTGGCAGCACTCTGCAGTCCTATTTCTGCTCCTGCGGCACAGAGCAGGTAGTTTGCCGTGCAGCTGACGCTGTATTTAACTAACAGCATCACTTAACTTGCCGTAAGCTTTGCGTGCAGTCTGTACTCTTCTGGCCCCCGGGCCTTGTTTCACACTTGTCTTTGCTGTAGGGGGGTGTTCCCATGTCATTCTCCTGCTCACGTGCTTCTGTCAGGTAAAAATGGATAGAAGTCTGTCCTGGGAGAGCACGCAGGTTTGAAGCCAGTCTCGTTCCCTGCTGGAAGAATAGGGGGAGGCTTCTGAGTGATGTTGGCTTTGATCTTTTTTTTTTTTTTGATCGGGAGGTCTGCACCCAACACAAACAACTCAGAATGTTTTAGAAGGAGCAAAATGGCTGGAGAGCAGCACTGAGGAGAAGGACCTGGGTGTGCTGATCGACGCTCAACATGANCAGGGGGGTTGGAACTCGATGATCTTCAAGGTCCTTTCCAACCTAAACCATTCTATGATTCTATGAAAATATTTTTTTATGATCTGGCTGCAAGAGAGCAGGGTGCTCTGGTGAATATGGATCTGTTCCCAAGCACAGTGATGGTCTGAAGTTCAGACCAGTTGTATCTACAGTATCTATGAAAGTTGGGAGACAATGGAAGCTTGATGTGCTTCGGGGCCATCTTTGCTGACAGCTAGGTGGGACTAAAGTTTCAGGTCACAGGAAAAACATCTCAAAAATGCTTAAGAATTTACCAGCCGATTTCTGTTCCTACAGATGAAGTAAAGCGTATAGTTGTGAGATGCTTTAAGAGGACCTCAGTGTCTACTATGAACGCACAGCACCTCTCGCTCCATCCAGCTACTGCCAGCTTTGCATAAAAAAGGTTATCACAGCTTCCAGCAAAACGTACCTGCCAGGCCTGATGCTTTTGAACTCTTTAGTGTCCTTGAGGACTTTTTTCTTCTTTTTTTGTTCTTAAAAATGGAGACTGGCTTTTCTGGATCTGCTTCTTAAGCCTCTGGGATGCTGGCCTGTCGCCATGGGCTCAGCTCCTTTACAGAAGCAGCGGGTCTCTGCGCAAGCTGGCGAGTTGTCTTGAACGCCGCTGGTTGAGCAATAAAGTGGGGTTCTCCACAAATCCGACAACCACGGGCCCTGTTTGCCCTTGCATACACACTTTCTGCTTTTCAGTGTGACGTGATAGCTCATTACCCTGCTCGTTCTGATAATTCTTATTCATTCGCGCTTTTATAAAGCTGTAAGTCAGAGGAACACCCATCTTGGCTTTCTCCTCCCTCGGGTTCCCCAAGCGCCTCCGTTACCCGCATTAAGGATTTTCTCTGATTGGCGTCCGTGCCCGTTGCCGTCAGCTAACCTTGAGGCAGTAACAAATTACCAGGACAAGGTGAGACTGCTCTCGTTGGCATGGATAATTACAAAATGTGAAGGGGCGGAATTTAGAGGCTCGCAAAACTTGTAGCAGTGGGTTCCCTCGCCTGTCCTTGACACGTGGCAGACAGCCCAGCGTGACCCCCGGCACCTCTGGCTGTAGGGCTGGGAGGAACAGCCACCACCCTGCCAAGGATGGTGGGGAGGTGGCTGAAACGCACCCGGGTTTGCCCCGCTTGCTGCCAGCGCTGAGGTCGTACCTGTATCAAACCGTGCTGGAGAGGCAGGTGGCATCTTGGACTCTAACACGTGGACATTTTGAACAGTCTCTGCGTTTTCCAGCAGATCACCGTTGGTCCGTATCTCCCATCCTCTGTGCTGTCTCAGCAGTGAGAGCTTTGGCTATTCCTCTTCCTTCCAGTTCTCTTGATAGGCAGCAGTGGGCAAGGTCCAGATCGCTCCCTGCTGGCGTTTTGGGGTACAGCTCTAGGGAGATGAAGAGTTTCTTTACCATCTCAAGAGTGCTTTTAACAGGAGGGTACCAAGGCTGTGCGCAGCGGGGCACAGGCTGTGGAGAGCCGGTGTCCTGGGGTGGCTTCTGTGCTGCTTGGAGGGGTACCTGCTGCGGTACCTGCTGCATGCCATGGGCTGGCTGGCCCAGACCAGCGCTGGGGGACTGGTCTAACGCTTCACAGCTGGGGTTGAGTTTACTGGCAGAGATGTTGCCGTAAGGGAGGGAAGTAATGAGCATCACAGCCTAAACCTAGGAAATGCGGAAGATGGGTTGGTAAGTTGGAGGCCAGGGTGCTGGTTTTGGTGAGCATCCTTCAGCCCTTCAGGAAAGGGACTGTCCTGCGCTTGTTGCGCGTCAGTTTGCCTCCAGTGGCAATACCTTCGTCGCAGGTCGGGTGGGGATGTTACTTGCTCAGCGCTAAGTCCTGCAATTTTTCTCCAGCCACCTCACATCTTCAGTGTTTTGTCACTGAAGGTCACAGCCATCCACGAGGTGACCTTCATCTCAAACCTCAACGCAGCGATATGGGAATTGAAACCGCGGAGATCTGGGATGGGGTAGCCTCTCCCCATCCTCTCTTCCCTGCTCCGAGCCTGTGAGCCAAGCCCCGGCTCTGAGACCTCTGTGCCCCGACGCAGCAGTTGCTCAGGTGTAGCCTCCATCGCTCAGGGCAGCCCTTGGCCTTCCCTGCAGCCCGTTCCTCTGGGACCGTGTGCGCAGTGTGTTTCGGGGAGTTGTGTAGCACCGTCACAGGGAGCAGTAAGGCCGCCTGTGCTGTGGAATGGGGCTCTGGCTAAGGATAGAGCCACGAGGATGATCCGAGGGCTGGAGCATGTCTCCTATGAGGAGAGGCTGAAAGAGTTGGGGCTGTTCAGCCTGGAGAAGAGAAGGCTCCGCGGAGATCTTATTGCGGCCTTCCAGTCCCTAAAGGGGCTACAGGAGAGCTGGGGAGGGACTTTTTACTGGGGCATGGAGTGATAGGACGAGGGGGAATGGCTTCAAACTGGAAGAGGGCAGGTTTAGATTGAACATGAGGAAGAAGTTTTTCACTGTGAGGGTGGTGAGGCACTGGCCCAGGTTGCCCAGAGAGGTTGTTGAGGCCCCATCCCTGGAGGTGTTCAAGGCCAGGCTGGACGTGGCCTTGGGCAACCTGGTCTGGTGGGAGGTGTCCCTGCCTATGGCAGGGGGGTTGGAACTCGATGATCTTCAAGGTCCTTTCCAACCTAAACCATTCTCTGATTCTATGATAGACTTGCATCATTTTTAAATATTTGTTTTAAGGCAAGTGAGAAAGCTACTTAGCTGAAAACAGTGCTGTCTGCCTGATATTTTTGACACTATCATCTCTGAAATCTGCTAAAGTTCAAATATTAAAATTCTGCAACTTCAACGTCACGCTTTCCAAGCCAGGTGTCATAGACCAGCCCATCCCAGCGTCAGCTGGCCATGGACCAACGGACATGTCTCATATGGATCCAATTCACGTGTATCCCTACATCCATATTTCACAGTTGGCTACAGGAAGATGTCTTGTGCCTTCCTCTGAAACTCCTGTTTCACGGCAGAGGATTTGCCTCAGATCTGTGTTTTTACTGTGACTGTTCCTGTGTGACGTAAAATGAACAGCAACACTCGCAGTGAGTGGAAGGAAATCCAAATTCGGCAAGGAAAACAACGTGTGTAAACTGTGTAGAAGTGTAGCCCCAGGTAAAATATTTCAAAACAAAATGGGAAACAACATTCAGCTACCAAACTCTAACATCCAATCCGGGCAGTGAAAGATTCTTCATCAGGATTACTGTGAGTAGTGGCTGTGAGGAGAGGCGTACAAAAATACTGTCCTGCCTTAGGGATGTGAGTAACATCTGAAACTCCGCCAGCTGAGGATCAAAGGAGAATGCTGCCTCTGCACCGCTCCCTTCTGCCTGTTTGTAACGTTTGTCTGTGCCTTGCAAAATTAATTTTATGCGTCTACAGCTGAAACAGGCAGCCAGGTTCAGAGGCTCCGAAGTGCTCAGGATTGCATCTTCTGTGGTAGTGTCCTGTGGTATTTTGGGATTGCTGAGGCCTTCAGAGCTGCTGCTGCAGAGAGAATCACAGAATCCCGGAATGGTTTGGGTTGGAAGGAACCTCGAAGACCATCCAGTGCCACCCCCTGCCCTGGGCAGGGACACCTCCCACCAGCCCAGGTTGCTCCAAGCCCCGTCCAACCTGGCCTTGAACACCTCCAGGGATGGGGCAGCCACAGCTTCTCGGGGCAACCTGCACCAGGGGCTCACCACCCTCAGAGTGAAGAATTTCTTCCTAATAGCTCATCTAAATCTACCTTCTTTCAGTGTAAAACTGTTCCCCCTCATCCCATCACTCCCCTCCCTGACCAAGAGTCCCTCCCCAGCTCTCCTGGAACCCCTTTAGGCACTGGAAGGGGATAGTAGTGGTGGTTCTTCCTGAGATCTCACCCCAGTATTACCAGCTCAGGCCCTGGTGGTACTGGTGGTCCTTACAGCTCAGCTGCTGACATTCTCAGCTCGTGAGCCTTCTCAAAGAGGCATCTGGGCATGCTGCTGCCATTTTGGTTGCCTGCAGGCATTGCTTCCCCTCGGTTCGCAACTTCTGAACAGATCAAATACCCCTCCTTTGACAGCTCTGTTTAGTTTTATTTGGCATTGGAGGCAAATCTAAGAGCAAAATCGAAGTAACGTGCTACTTGGGTATAGTCAGAGTGCTAACCAAAGCCTAGAAACGAGCTGAGCGGGGTAGGGTGTGCAGTGAGGTGTGTGCTTAAACGCTTCTCTGCCTTTTACCCAGAACTATTCTGGCACATCCTCAGCTGCTGCAGTAGGTGCACTTGTCTGGTTGCAAGGTGATGCCCTTAACCCCGTGTCACAGGCTGCCGGCACTACTAAAGTGCGTCATGGAACCGGACCAGGTTGGGTTTTACACTGTTTCCATATGGCACAGGTTTCTTTATATGGCCAACGTGATACTTGCTGGGGAAGGGCTTGGCACTGGATGGGAGATGGTGTCTGTGGAGTGGAAAAGGAAGTAGTTTATTTGAGCAGAGAAAATCTATTTGGCTGAGGCAATCAACAACAGAACAGTTTTTAGATTTGTGCCCTTAGAACAACTTTTGTCTGGTGAGTTGTGTTATGATGTTCCCTCTCTGTTGCTGTTTATTCAGAGAATTTTCACTGACACATGTGGGGAGAGTACTCCATTTGCTGTCTGAACAAACAGTTATGGTATGAGTCCAAACCACTACCTGACTGCCTTATTCTCTCCCCCGTTTAGATTTTGATCCTGCTCTTGGGATGATGACTGGAATCCCTCCGATCAACCCCATGATGCCAGGCTTGGGGATCGTCCCACCTCCCATCCCTCCGGACATGCCTGCTGTGAAGGAGATCATTCACTGCAAAAGCTGCACTCTCTTCCCACCTAACCCACGTAACTCTCTGTTTATGTTTTTTCCTGTTTCTGTCTATATAGGAATACCTGTGTGTGTATATATATATTTATTTTTTTTTAAAAAGTGTGTATGAGAGAAGAGCCATCCCATTGCCCGGACAGCGTGGCTCTGGGGGGAGTCCCCCCGACCAGATGCTGGCAGGCAGGCGACGGAGCAATAGGAAAAGCCATTTCAGTAAATGGCCTTTTAAGTTGTTAAATTGATAAGGACTGGGGGAGAAAGCGTTCCAGTCCCTGGATATTTGAACTTCATGGTGGGATTCCTGCATGTGTTATCTAAGGCTTCAAAGACGGCGAGCTCTCGGAGGTAAGGGGGTGGATCAGCCAGCATGGCCCGTGCTCTGGGCTTTGTGGAATGTGCTGGAAGGAGAGCAGAGGCAGTTGGAAATAGGACAGAGAACCTGACGAAACGGACAGTCAGGGCTCACCAGGCTATAGCAAGAAATGAGGATCTCCTTTGAAGTAGCTGACTGACCCTTTCTTCTCACTTGTGTTATAAAAACCAGAGTGGGGAGAAGCACCGTTACCCCTCCGTTGGCTGGGCTTGTGCGGGGAGAGAGGGAAGGCGTGAAATAGCCGACAAAATGTAGATGCGGGAGAGATAAGGAGGGGATCTCATTTCCTGGCTTTGGGGGATATCCTTAGCCATTGCTGTTAGATGTTATCGGTTACGTACTCAGCATCCAGTCTGTTCCAGGTCTTTGTTTTAGACTTTGGCATTTTTCTGGCTGAGTGACTTCTTGGTACTTGTATTAATTTCCATTAAAAGTTTTTATATTGTCTTGATTACTTTTTTTTGTTGTTCAAATCATACTTTGCCTTCACTTTCTGCTTCAAATTTGTACTTTTCTATGGTAATCAGTTCCTTCCCTGTTTCTTGCAGGCTCTGTGTGTGTATTTGTGAAGTCTGTTTGGAGATTACTCCCCCAGTTAGGCTCTCCCCCCACCCCGCTTATTTTGACATACAGGTTCCAGTTCATTTATTGCAAGCTTCGAGTACATTCAAGTCCTTAGAACTTTTCAGACCAGTTCCTTTAATTTCTTAAAGTTGCTGCTATGAAATAAAAGCCTCTTCAGTTACAAAACCCACAGCAGAAACATTGCTTTTTTTAGCATTTCATTTTAATTAAAGGGGATCAGCTCGTGGTTGCTCCATTGAGATTACTTGTTTTGGCGCTAGCTGTTCGCTAACATCCTTAGTACTTACAAATTACTGCCCCATGGATTTCAAGTGTCACTTCTTATTGGCTCAAGAACTACCTGGTGAAGTGTATTGACTTGTCCTTTGCAGAATCATTATCAATACAGTTGTTCTTCAGCTTTTATCTGAGAAACTTGATAGTCACAGAGTTCTTCATAGCATGATGTCTCTTTAGAATATTAAAGTATATTTCTAGTGTTATCCAAATCCTCTCCTTAAGCGCTCTGTTGTCCAAGTAATTTCTGATTTTATCCATGGTATTCTTTTTTCACTACATCTCACAGAATCCCAGAGTGGTGGGGGTGGGAAGTGCCCTCTGGAGCTCCCCCAGTGCCACCCCCTGCCAGAGCAGGGGCACCTCCAGCAGTGGCACAGGACGGCGTCCAGGCGGGTTTGGAAGGGCTCCAGAGGGGGAGACTCCCCCACCTCTCTGGGCAGCCTGTGCCAGTGCTCTGCCACCCGCACAGGAGAGAAGGCCCTCCTCAGGTTCAGATGGAACTTCCTATGGTCACGTCTGTGCGACTGGGTTCCTCCGCACAAGATGTACTTGCCAGACAGACTTGGGAAATGAGGTAACAGCTTTTGATGGCCCATTTGTCTCCCGGCGAATGGAGCAGGACACCCCTGACTCGGCCCACGCTTCGTGGGATCAGCAGGAGCTGCACAGAGTCACGGTCCCCTCGTCCGCTCTCTGCAGCGTACGGCAGAGCCGGGCAGCGGGTCTCGCGTTAACGCAGGCGATTGGCAGCAATCACTCCCTGGGGCTTGGGGTTCCCAAGACCTCTGTGTCCTACTGGCCAGACCTCTGCTGACAAACAGGGCTTTGCTCGGCTCGTTATCTTCAGAGAAGAAGAAGAGAGATCCCATGAGCTGTGCTTACTGCCGGACAAGCGGAGAGTGAGAAGCGTTCCACCCCATAAAGCGTTGATGAGAAATTCTCAAGTATGAAATGGACAGACATTACAAAGTGGGGAAGGTCGGAGTGTAAGTGCCATCAAAGCGTGCTTCTCCCTGCAGCGCCCGCACGGCCCCGCCGCGCTCTCGGGGCCCCGCAGAGGGCTGTGGGTCTCTGTCAGCACAGGACAGTCTTGAAATTACCAATGGAAAAACAAGGATTTTTTATTTTTATTTTTTCAGAAGCAGTGCTCTTCACTGGAAATAAGACACTTTTGTTATGTGGGGAAGTTGCGGGAGATGTCTGTAACTGCGTGTCTATATATAATTCAACAGAAGGTGCCAGCAGATGGCCCCCGAGCCTGGGGGGCTCCCGGCAGCGGGAGTCGGGTGCTCCCGTGCCCAGCATTTTAAACAAAACCCTTGCAATGCTCAGGATGATTATTTATCTCTTAGCCCACCATCCTCAGAAGAAAACCTGTCTTACTGTCCTGGAAACAGGGTTGGGGTTTTTTTTGTGTGCATGTTGTTGTTTTGTTTTTTTTTTTTCCAAATGGAATACTTGTTGACAAGCCAGTTCAAGAATTTTGAGTGCTGTTAGAAGGAAGATGCGCTGTTAGTCCCTTCCTGACCTCTGAACCTGTGATAAAGTTGTTTGCAAGCACGAAGAGACGCACAAGTAACCATCACAGAAATACTCAGACGCCGCTTTTGAGGCGCGTGTTCCTCCCACGTTTCTTCTAGCCACGCTCACGGTGGTTTTTGAGCTGAAGGTCTGCGTACGCGGACGTAGACTGATCTCCCCCTGGGTGCTCCTCGTGCGTCTCCTCCTGCGCCCCTTTTCCCGGGTGCGTACTCTCTGTACTCTCCCTTTCCCATCCATCGGGGCTGTCGGCGTTTCTTGGTGCTGCGGATCGCTTCCAGTGGTGGTTTTTCTGCTTTGAAGACCTTTTCTGTCCCCTTTTTGTAACAAATTGGCTCTTGACTTCATCCAGACCCATGCGGTTCTGTCCTCGGCTGCGGGAGATGCGCTCGGTCCTGTTTCCTCGGGACTTTTGTCCTCTTCTGGTTCTGCTGCTGCTTCAATCCCTCCTTCAGTGTGGCCCTGCGAACGGATACAGTCTGAAATGTTAATTCCTGGCAAACATCTATCAGGGATATTTGCTGGGGGGGGGAATTTCTCTTCCTCTGAGCCAATCTAGCAGAAGATGTTAAAAGAGAAGAACTCGGTTATGGTGTGAGGAACCCACAACAATTTATTGTCATTTAGACAATTATTCTCTCACCTGATGACCCCTCCCCACCCGGGAAGGGGAATCGGGGAAAAAACAAGGAAACCTGAGGGTTGAAATATAAGCAGATTTAATAGAATAAGAGCAGATAATTATGAAGGTGTACTGGAAAGGGGGTTACACTTGGTTTTCAGGGAAAAACGAGCAGTTGTGGTCAGTGTTATCCTGAGAGGGGAACCTCAGCACCTCGTCGAGCGCATGAGTCCTTCCTGGAGGCCCTGGGTACAAACTGGTATGGACTGGGCGAGCTCCTGCCCGGGCACTGTCTTGCAGCTTCTCTTCTTGTGAGGCAGGAGTAGGAAGTTAGAAGGAGCTGTTGGCACAGAAGGTCTGGGGTGTACCGAGAAGAAGGTTGAGGATGTTGTTTCATAAGGCTGTAGGGAGTCAGTGGTCAGGCTCGATGTGGGAACCAAAAGGAGCCGTTTCCAAACAAGAAGATGATAATCCTAATAATTGCTTTTGGAAGAACTTTGCTGGAAATAAGCCAAAGAATTAAAAGAATGTAGTACAACTATTTTGTTAAATAAATATGTAAGTGGTGTAATTCTGTGAACTTAACCAGGGGCGGTGGATCTCAGCACTGAAATTCATTTAGGATTTTCCAAATATTAAGGAACACCAGGCAACAAGCACATAATCCTTCTCAGCCTTCCCGTAGTGAGGTGGGAGGGTCTCGCTGCGCTTGCCTGGTGGGCGTCTGAGCGTGGAAATGAGCTGGGTGCTGGAGGAACACTTCTCCAAGTCACAGCGGTCTCGCGCGCTCTCCTTTGTGTGCGGCAGTGTTGGAGGAGGGTACGTGAGCGTACGCAGCAACCTGCGTCTGGCACACCAGGCTTAGCTTTCAGCCTGCTTTTATGTTCTGTGGTTCATTTTAGCCATACAAGTTAAAATAAACCCCAAAGTTAATTCCTTCTACGCCTCTTGGCTATACCTATTTCCTTCATCTCTTCCTCCCATAATATTTTTTTAGTCTAAATTTGATTCAGGACCTTCCCTCAGCATTAATACTGTTGTGCCCTTCACAGACTGCTTTTTGCCCTTAATGATCCTCTCTATATGTTTTTTCTTTATGTTAGGACAGTCCTTTAAGCTGTCCTTGTGGTGTAGCACCTCCTGTGCTAAAGTTTTGAGGCGGCGGGGCTGCTCGCGTTCTGCGACAGGAGCTCAGGGAGCCTTTGCTGTGCCGGGGAGAGCGTTTGGAGGGCTTCAGGCTCCCGAGATCTTTTGTTTGCAAACAGACTGGTAAATGTGCTTATTCTCGGAGAGCACCTCAGCAGTGCTAGAGGTGACTGCTCGGTGAAGTCGAAGGCAGCGTAGCTGGGGGTACGTTTGAAGGGAGCCAGGAAGGTACCGTCGTCTCGCAGGAGAGGCGGGCGGATGAAAGGAACACGTGCTGACAAACCCACAACTAACCTGGTCTGCTTTCTCTCTCTTGCTCTCTTCAGATCTTCCCCCTCCAGCAACAAGAGAGAGGCCCCCAGGGTGTAAGACAGTGTTTGTTGGAGGACTGCCAGAAAACGGAACGGAGCAGATCATTATGGAGGTGTTTGAACAGTGCGGGGAAGTCATAGCTATTCGGAAGAGTAAGAAGAATTTCTGTCACATCCGCTTTGCTGAGGAGTTCATGGTGGACAAGGCGCTTTATCTCTCTGGTAGGTGTGTTTCTCTCCCGGATGGCAGCTTCAGTTCTGGGACGGAGATGTAATGACTCTTTATAGCTGTAACGATAGGCTTTGTTGCAGTTGGAAGATTTGTCTAATGTTGTGTCAGTTCACCTCTTTTTCTGCTGCTATTGCATTTCTGCTTAAATACTCGAAAACAGCTCCTGATAGGAAAGATAGCAATGCTTTGTCACCTTGGGTACCGCAGACCTCTGTGGAATATTGGGATGAGGTACAATCAGAGTCCATCCCCATCCTGCCTGGATAAATGTCTGGCTGATTCTGTAGATAATGCTTAAGGGTCCTATCAAAATTTGCAGTTGCTCTCAATTAATTGGATGGTGTGCTTGACTCTCATCAATATTTTTTCCCTGTCATTCATCAGAGCTGAAGCACCTGGGCTGCTTTTGCCTAGGGAGCCCCGGGTCTGCGCCCGTGGGGTTTGCAGAGGTTTGTTTCGGGGAGGACAGAGACCTCGTGGCTGGTGTTCAGAGGCGCCGTGTGGCTGCCGGGTTGTGCGTTCCCAGCCAAGCCCACCTTTGCTCTGCTCGTTGCATTTGCCCTGAGCAGCCTGACTCTTTACCATTCTAGAAAAATACAGTAATACTCTCTATTTCCATGCTAAAATCCCTTCCGAATTCATTCTTTCCATATATTACCAAACCAGGGCACTGCCTCCACAAGCTGTATTATCTTCAGAGAGATGAGATAGTCAAGATAAGTGAGGGGAATGCTTTTTGCTGTTTAAAATAATGGAAACTTCTCTGTGGTCTGTTTTGACTGATTGTAAGCATCGTGTCTCATTCCAGAGCCTGTTCAATTGAGTTAGACTTGCAGTGCCCCCTGAGGAAGAGCTGTTACTCTTTGTGGTTACCCCTTCTACGTAGCCAATGCAGCCTCTTTAGCTGGAGGCATTCTCTGCTTATAGTTCCTCCTGCCCAAACCCACGGTTATGTGCAGAGTCATCAGTGTCCTCCGCACACAAGCGTTATTCCTGGGTTTGTTCTTTGTACCAAGTCTCTCTGTAGTTTGGATTTTCTCCCCTACATCCCACCTGTGCTTTTCTTAACCACAGAGGAGACCTTTCTAGCACGTTTGTGCATCCAGAAAGGGAGTCCCGCAAACTTTCCTGGTGGTGAGAAGAGTTCCCACACGGTGGGCGCACGCGTTTGCTGACCTTATCCCCGCTCCCACGGGATGACGGGGGCCGTTCCAAAGATTACGGCCATCCATCTGCTGCCCTCTTTGCCGTGCCTCACCTCTGATTCCCCCCTTCCCATCCCCAACTTCTGGAGTTTGTGAAAGTGGGGAAGAACCCAAGGCGGTTCTGCCTTCCCCATGTGAACAGGGTGGGCGTAGAGCTGCAGCCTCAGAGGTTACGTGCAATTAAACAGTGGCTCTTCGAGACCCGGTGCCTGCCAGGGTTTAGAGGAGGAACAGCCCATGTAAGATCTTGCCTAGCACGTGCAAAACACAGGCAGATAGCCACAAACCCCATAACAGTGTTTCCTTTTCCAGCATCGCTTTCTGTGCTCTAGACTCTTCTGTTCAGAGACTTTCTGGCTCTGTGGGATTGAGAGACGGGCGCTGGCGGGTGGTTGGAGCCTGAGGTATGTCACTTGTCCCGTCTGAACGCTGCTCTCGTCACTGCCAGGCTATCGCATCAGGCTGGGCTCCAGCACTGACAAGAAGGATACCGGGCGCCTGCATGTGGATTTTGCGCAGGCTCGGGATGATCTGTACGAGTGGGAATGTAAGCAGCGGATGCTGGCGAGAGAGGAGCGCCATCGCAGGAGGCTGGAAGAGGAGCGCTTCCGCCCGCCCTCCCCACCTCCCGTCGTCCATTACTCCGACCACGAGTGCAGCGTTGTTGCTGAGAAGCTGAAAGGTAAGCCGTTCTGCGGGACACGGCCGCCCTTCTGCGGGACACGGCCACACTTCTGCGCAGGTGCTGGGGCAGAGATTTGTATTCTCCAGTGGTCGTCTTGCTGAACTGAACTGACCCATCTAGACCCTGCAGAGCCTGGTCAGACTGAGCCCTCCGCCTGCACGCAGCACCTCTTCTGCCGTCTCTTTTTCAGAATTGTTTGTCTTTTTGTAAAAACGAAGCCATACTTGAGTACAACAGTTTCTTGCAAACCATTTTTGTTCATGTTAAAAGGACTAACGTAAGTCCTAAGACCTCCTTTGAAGCCTAAGACCCGTGTGTGGCCTGATTATTTTGGAGCTGGAGGATATTTTCTCCCACGAAAGAGCACATCTGAATAGGCACATGAAGTTTTCCAGTAGGTTTCTAGCGGTTGGTCCTCCTCTTGTTGCACCTCAACAGATGGTTTGCTCCATCAGCTTGATGTTAGACTCGCCTTTGTAAGCCTTTCCGTAGCCTTGGATTCAGATAATACCGCGCTTTCGAGAATTGTGATTAGCCGCCCGAAGTGAGTTGACCTCCGAAAGAGCAGTTCAGCAGTGCCAGGGGAAGGGTCTGAAAGTTTACTTCTGTGCTGTGAAGGTGTCCTTTCTTGCTGCAGATGACACAAAGTTCTTGGAAGCCATCCAGACCTTGCTGACCTGGATAGAGCGTGGGGAAGTGAACAGGAGGACCGCCAACAACTTCTACTCCATGATCCAGTCGGCCAACAGCCACATTCGCAGACTGGTGAACGAGAAAGCCGCTCACGAGAAAGAGATGGAAGAAGCTAAAGAGAAATTCAAACTCGCTCTCTCAGGGATTCTGGTGCAGTGTGAGTAGTGTTTCCGCGGTGAATGTTGGTTGTCTGGTGTTGTAGGGAAGACGCTTAATTTCTAGAGTCTGGAGTGGCCACACTAAAAGGACTCCAGGAAAAGCAGTAGCAATCGCTTCTGTGCTGCTACAGTTAATTTATAAGCATGTATCATCAACTTGGCAAAAGTTTCATGTGGTACTTGTTACTGGAGTAAGAGTCCACAGCTGGGGGGAGGAGACAATGAATTCTTAATTTTTTTCCTCTTTTAATTATAGTCTATTAGTAGTTCTGTCATCTTTTCAACTCCACTTCTTGCACAGACAAGGTAAGTTCCTGGTAATCTGGTGCCTCAGCGAAGTGTACAGGATTTATTCGCCAAAGGTAGGATGCGGCAGAGTGTTCCCAACACCCTGTTCTCAGTCACAACTGAAAACCTATTGCAGAACAGCGTTTCACACCTGGGTCTTTCAAATCCCAGTGCTTTATTAGACCATGAAATCAAGGAAGAGGCGTGGGCTATATGAGTTCCAAGATGTGATTTACAACAGTTCCTCAAACCACTCATTGCCTCTTACACATCCTTTCTTTAGTAAGTCTGAATATTATTATTTTTTTTCACTTTTTTCTCCTAAGAGTGCCTTTCAGAGTACCTTCTCCGCAGTTGTGTGAAGTCCCCTTGAGCCCCTTGGCTGGGTTGTGAACATTCTTAACTTTTGGGGTTTTATTCAATAATTTTGGCTGTTACTTGTTCGATACTTGATATTTAAATTAATTTTTTTTTAAATTGTGTTCACGGTAAAAAATATGGGCACCCGATCCAGAGGGAAACACAGTAAGTGCTGCAGAGGAAGTAGCAATAGGCAGTGGCACACAGCTCCGCGCTGTAAAACACCCACTGGTATCTCTGCCACTCTTAAGTTAATCTAAGTAGCAGAGAGTTGATTTTATTTTGTAAGAATTATACTTACTACAACATCACAAACGTAAAAAAAATAAAATAATCAGGTCGATGTGCTTTCTGCCGTTGGGTGAGTTCTCATGCAGAAAAGGCACTTTGTATTTCCAAAAAGCTCTGCAAATTTTCTAGAGAAATAGAAGGAATAAATCTCAGGAACACAACAAGCTGACGGCTGATGCCGGAATGCTTTTTTTTGTAGGCGGCCCGGGCGCCACGCGGTCGTGCTCGGGCCGTGGCCCCTTCCGTGGGACTGCGCCCGCTGGGCAGCGGAGCGCCCGGAGTGCCGGCGTTCACAGTTGTGCTTAACCTTCCCGTTTTGGAGAGCGAGTGCTACCCGGGTGTACTTGTTACGCTCGTAGGCAGCGTTGCGTGGCGTATTTGAATGTTTTTCAGTGCAGCGCGTGCCTGCCCTTTCTCCAGCCGAGAGCAGATGCCGTTTCCCCGGTTGATGGTTGCTCTGTGGGCGTTTGACCCTGGCCTGGCGAGGTCCGCGCTTTTCTTTCCAGGCACAGAGTCCCTTTCCTGAGCGTAGCTTCAGCACAGTACAGTGTTATAAGAAAAGGTTAGCCAAACCACCTGCCTGATTCCACTTTTTTACTCCTTTACTCCTCTTGTCCGCCCTCTCTGGATGATATTGTGGCCTGATTTGACTGCTGATTTGATACTACAGTCGAGCAGATAGTGGCCGTGTACCATTCTGCCTCCAAACAAAAGGCTTGGGACCATTTCACGAAAGCTCAGCGTAAGAACATCAGCGTGTGGTGCAAACAAGCAGAGGTTGGTAATTTTTTATTGTGTTAGATCCTCCAGCACGGTCTCTTTCTTGTCAGGATATTGATGTTAAGTTTGCACAATGCTTGCGTGGGTAACGCCACCTTAATTCTCAGTGTAAGATGGGAATTACTCAGTCGTCTCTTGTGTTACAGGTAATACGTTTTCTCTCGGTATTTACGTTAGTAGTAGCACTGCATCGAGATCTGTATGCTGATTGATGTTGTGCATGATAATAATCATTACTGATCTGTTTTCTGCTGGTGTTAATGTTAAAGCAAGAGGGATTCTAGAGAGATGTTAAAAAAAAAACCAAAACAAACAAACCCGAAGCATCATCAGAGATCTGTTTTATCACGTTTTTATTGGCAGACTTGAGAGGTGGAAATTACTGCAGCTGGACAGTCTGGAAGACTTGAGGGAGGATGTTCTCATATTTGTGTATTTATCCCATGCAGCGACGTTGCTAGTGAAATACGGGATTTAAAGGTGGTGATGAGGATGGGGTTGATGGAAGAAGGCATGTCACCCAAACTGCTCTTCCTCTAATAGGAAGAATAGTTCTCAGTCCCTTACCTGATCTGATCAAATCTTATTGGAGTCAGACACAATGCCAGAAAAAATAAAGCTAAGGTAAAGAAAGGCTGTCTCTTGGGAAAGCGATGGGTTTGGGAGGTGTTTGTCCTGGAGTCTGCGATGAAAATCCATGGTGCCTTCTGTCACCTGCGTAGCGGGGATGTCGCACTGCTTGGCTGCAGCTGGCAGTGGGGCCCGTCTTGATGTTTGGCTGCCCTGAGGAAGGTGGGAGGAGATAGCCGTGCTCCTGGGACCATGGAGGGCTACCAGGAGGGGCCCCGTGGTGGGTCTCCTGGTCAGAGCTCCTCTCCCCTGGAGTCTCGCTTCTGTGTCCCTTCCCTAGAAAGGTTAATGCTCAAAGCGGTAACCAAAGGATTGTCACCCAAGGTTAATGCTCAAAGTCGTAACTGAAGGAATGTCACCCAAGGTTAATGCTCAAAGTCGTAACTGAAGGAATGTCACCCTGGCGTATGAATAGTTTTGAAGGAAAGAACAAGAAATTGTATTTTTCTTGCTCGTTAACCTTTTGAAGTAGAGTGGAGCTGGAATCAGTTTTTACCACTGGCAATAAAGACTTCTTCAAAGTAGTAGGACCCAGAGCTGAAGTGTAGAAAAGAACCTCTATGAAAAATACCTGCCTTTTATCCCAACCCAGGGAGACGCTGCTGTGCTTGGAAATATTCCTTATTCACTGCAGAAAATAGTTTGGAGCTGATCTTGTCATTCATGTGTCAGAAATAAGGCAAAGCAGATGCTTTCTCATCTCAGCATAACCTTAAGGAGAAGGTTTCCAGCCCAGTGGGCTGCCAGCGTTCAGCAAAGCCGTGCTGGGAATATCGCTGTGGATGTGGCCGATGGGAGCTGTGGCTGAGGGACGGGAAAGGAGTTGGGCGTTTGGCACCGTTGTCTGAGTGTTCCCATGACAGATGGGTCAACAGCCGAGAGGGTCTTGTCCGCGCGCACTGCCGATGAGTCAGGTTTGGGCGAGGAATCCTACTCTGCCCGATAGCTTTGGATTTTCGGTTTTCTTTGTTTCAGTTCCCGTGCTTGGAAAGCAAAGGGTGCTGCTGACTGCTGGGCCTCGTCGTGTGGCTTTCCAGAGCCCCGTGCAGCCAGTGGGGAACGAACCCTCTTGAGATACGGGGAAAGGGGAGGCGCCGAGTGAAGAAGTGTTTGCCTAATGTTGCCCAGTAATTCTCTGGAAGACCAGTTTTCTGGCTCCCAGTTGCAGATTGCAGTCGGTACTTCTAGCACACGGCCATCCCGCAGGAGTGTACCCGCGTAGATCAGGTAGGGCTGGAAGTCTGGAGATGCTTCATGACACCCACTGGGGCGAAGGCAGTGAGAACAGACACGTGTGTTCTGAAGTGCGTGCTTGTTCCTGGGAAAAAGGGCTCTAATATGCAACCGTGGAGTAGCAAATAAAGAGCAGGGTTAGCTTCCAACCGTAGCATCTTCTTCAGTTACTCTTTCAGTACGATGCTGAAATCCCGTTCAGCTCCTCCTTCTCAGATCTCTCTTCTGCAACACTCAGGTGTCTGTCTCAAAAGTGCTCTCCCCAAGCTGGAGAGCACATCTGTTCTACCCAAATCCCCGCAGCGCCGCTCCCTCCGGCACGTACGGTGAGTCCTGTCAGGGATCTGAAGGCTAGGCCACTCCGAAGTCCCCTGTGCAGCACATCTCTGCCATGTGCAGTATTTTGAGGCACCTGGAAGAAGTTACTTTCACCATCGCTTCTTTCCTGAAAATGCTCAGAAGAGGGAAGAGGAAATGGCGTGCAAATATTTGAAAATATTCCATTTTCAATACACTTGTACTGAAAAATTACCGTGTTAAATGAGTTTAGTGATTTCATTAGGTAGCTACGACTCGGCAAGAGCACCAGGCTCCCAGAGCATCACTTGTGATCGCTCCGGAGGCGTTTTTTACGTTATCACCGTTTCCTCGAGCAGTGCTGGGCACCGTGTCTGACCCGCGCGGATCCTCCTGGGCTCGTCCCAGTGTGAACCAGAGCAGGTTTGCTTAACCACCTCTGAAAACGTTAGTCTGGGTTGTTAGCCTTAATTGCGTTAAAATACCATCTTTTTTTAACGGAGCCTGTAATAATGAGTGTCTCAAAAGAAACCTGCTGCTCTCTGAGGGATGTCAGTTTCGGTGAAAGCCGTGGGGTTGTCTCAGCCCGGGCACGGAAATGAAAGCAGCAGATCTCTGTGTACTCTCATACAGGAGGGATCTTACAGGGCTGCTTTTGGTGAAACGGTGACTAATCCAGCACTCCTGGGTGTTAGTGCAAAGTGTTCGTGATGTACATTGTCCTTATTTACTAGTGTATGTCAGCGTTAATCTGTAATGAAATGGTGACGCATTTCTACTCCAGGGCATGTGTAGCATTAACCAGCACAAAACAGTGCATCAAGCAGCTGATGGAGCCTCTCTCCGCAGGTCTCATCTGCAAAGGCATAAATGACAGATTTGAGAGACGAACATGATTCACAGACAGGAGAAATTGCTTTCCTGGAAAGAGACTGTACGTGTATCATTCTTCTTTCTATAGAGAAAGAGGTCGTGTAAGAGCTATACGGGTTTTGCTTTCTTAACCTTCATGATGTAGTAATAAAGAACATTGAGCTTTGTCTGCAGAGCAGAAATGTGATACAGTTTCTGTTAGGAACTTTCAGATGGCTTCTTACAAGTTTTGTCTTCCAGACTGCTTGTGCCTAGGACTGCAGAATCACAGGAGGGTTTGGGTTGGGAGGGACCTTCAAAGAACATCTAGCCCAACCCTCCTGCCGTGGACAGGGACATCTTCTACTAGAAGAGCTTGTGCAAAGCCCCATCCAGCCTGGCCTTGAACACCTCCAGGGATGGGGCAGCCATGACTTCTTTGGGCAACCTGGGCCAGGGGCTCACCACTCTCATCGTAAATCATTTCTTCCTTACGTCCAGTCCAGACCTGCCCTCCTTTAGTGGAGAACCGCTGCCCCTTGTCCTGTCACTACAGGCCTCGGTAAAAAGTCTCTCTCTGTATTTCTTGTAAGTCCCCTTTATATATTGAAAGGCCACCGCGGGGAGTACAAATTTGGTGACAGAATACCCTCTCTGCTTGTTATATCTTGAAAGGCTGCAATAAGGTCTCCCTGGAGTCTCCTCCAGGATGAACAACCCCAACTCTCTCAACCTTTGTTCCTAGCAGAGGTGTTCCAGCTCTCTGACCATTTCCATGGCTTCCTCAGGACCTGCTCCAACAGGTCCATGTCCTCCTTGTGCTGGGGGACCCAGAGCTGGATGCAGTGCTCCAGGGCAGTCTCACGAGAGCGGAGTAGAGGGACAGAATCACCTCTCTCCACCTGCTGGGCCGCTGCTGGGGATGCAGCCTGGGATACGACTGGCCTGTGAGTGCATGCTGTCAGTTCATGTCCAATTTTTCACCCCTCAGCACCCCCAAGTCCCTCTTGGCAGGACTGCTCTCCATCCATTGATCCCCCAGCCCATATTGACACCAAGGGTTGCCCTGACCCGGGTGCAGAACCCTGCACTTGGCCTTGTTGAACCTCATGAGGTTCACGTGGGCCCACTTCTCCAGCCCAGGTCCCTCTGGTTGGCATCCCTTCCCTCTCATGTGACTCTTCCTTTGGGTCTGTGTTTTTCTCAGGTATTGAGATCCTTATTACACACTTGGAAAACAAGTCTATCCCACCAAAGCCAGAAGTCATCTTTCACCTTTAGGATTATTTAACATCAGAGGTAAATCTGGGCAGAGCTGACAGGCCCAGTGGACAGGTGATCTGTGATCACCACTCGGTTGGGTGTATGTAGGCCACCTTCCCACATAGCTGCAGCCTGGGAAAAACCCGGAGGGCTGTATAATACCTGGCCGGTGGTCTTCTGGTAAAAAAGGAGATGATCGATCCTCCACAACGTTGGAAAACTCTAAATGACTGTGTCTTCCTAGGAAGTTTCCAGCTGTGATCTCCCCGTGAGACTGCACTTCTGGGACTTTCTTTCCAAATCCCACTGAGTCAAACCTTACGTAGTAGCTGAAGGAGGAGCTGACGTTTTGTTTTATACCTGATAAGTCAGGTGGAGAGTCTGATTCCGATTATGCCTCTGCTTTGAGCCCTAGTGCTCCTCTTCTTTCCTGCTTACCGAGATTGCTTACGATGACTGGGGTGGGAGCACTCTCTCCATTTGGAGCTGTCTTTTGTTCCAAGGTAAGTTCTCCCGGTGGGAAGAGGCTGTGAGACCACTGGTGAGGCCTCTCCCAGGAGTACTTGCTGCTGGGCTCCCCCAGCTTAGGGTCTTCTCTTAAGGAAGGTGGACCCACAAGATGCATCTTCTTGGGACAGCTTTTGGCAGAATTTAATCCTGTGGGTCACCGCACCAGAGCCTGGTGGGAGGCTCAGGGGATGGGGGGGTGTTGGGGAGATGTTAGGCCAGGCCAGGGTTTTATTGTTATCAATGGTGACTTAAGGTGGTTTTCCCAGGCAGTGCCGGCAGGTCCTGTAGCTGCTTATTGAGAAACCACGGAAGGTTGAGACCTGGTGAGCCACCATGCTACAGTAGCTACCGGTCAGCATATTCCCTTATCGTAGACTCATAGAATGGTTTAGGTTGGAAGGGACCTTAAAGATCATCTAGTTCCAACCTTGCTTTAGGTAGGGCCTCGCTCAAGCGCTTGGCTTCTCTGGTGCTTTTTCCTCTGCCGTGCCGGGCTGCCCTGGGGCGCAGGCAGGGCGCTGGTGGGCCATGGCGTAGCCTGCGCTGCAGCCCAGCCGAGCCTGGCCCCACGTGTGCTCCGCTCTGCGCAGCCCTCCCCGGCTTCGAGGCCGCTTTGGCCTTTCAGCAGTTGAGCAGAGCCAGTTAAGGACGATCATAGAATCACAGAATGGTTTAGGGTGGAAAGGACCTTGAAGATCATCGAGTTCCAACCCCCCTGCCATAGGCAGGGACACCTCCCACCAGCCCAGGCTGCCCAAGGCCACGTCCAGCCTGGCCTTGAACACCTGATGGGAACGATGAGAAGGTTTTCCTCTGATCTTCCACCCAGCTGCCATTTTACGGGTGGTCTCCAGGGCCGGCAGCAGTTGCTTTGGGAGTGTAGGCAGCGCTGCCCGTCGCGCTCGGGTCTGCCTCGTTCTTGCCCTTTCCCGTGGCTGTCCCCACGGTGTCCGTCCATCCAAGGTGAACGCATGGTCGTTTTCCCCGTGGGCTGCTCCTGGTGGACGTGTGCTCGGAGCTGGCAAGCAGAGTTTTTGAAAGTTTCAGGCCACGAGAGTAAAATCTACAAAGAGCTGGACATTAACTTTATTTCATAAGCAAATCTTCTATGTCTTTTCTCCTACGGGTGTTTCTGGGGTGTATAATCCAAGTGAAGTTGGGGTAAATTGGCGCCACGTAGGGACACTCGGCCGCCTGCGCCGGCCTCTAGGAAGTATTTGTGGCATCTCCATCTCCTTGAATGACTGACTGTCATTTTCCGACTGTTGCTTGTCGTGCTCGGCAGAGGGGATGGAGAGGCGGAGCTGGGTGTTCCCTGGCCTTGGAAACGGGCTGCTGCGTGTCCCTGCAGAGCTCCGGCTCTGCCCAGAGTGACCTGGCCGGAGCAGGGGACCTCGTCCGGGTTGGCCGGCTCTGCCTGGACACGGTGAATGGGGCAGAAGGGACACACACAGGCAGGAGCTGGGGTGGCTCAGGGACCAGCGTAGGAGGTAGCATCTCTCTGCCTTTCTGCTGCCTAATGTGGACCAAGGCTGTGACAGAGGGGAGGGGATCCCAGCAGCCGGAGGGAGAGCGACTGTGGCGGAGGCTGAGCGCAGGGGGAGGGAACCTTCCCCAGCATTGATAAGGGTCAGGAGGTGGCGGGGTCATCTCTGGCCTCATCTGTGTACTTGCAATTCCCGTGTCTAACTGGTGTGACCTCTGTCTCAGGTAGGTTTTGTTGTCGTAGCCGTGCAGGCGCACGGAGGAGGTGTGGAGCAGGGAGGAACGGAGTGGGCAGCACTGCGGGTCGTGGGCACGGCCACGCTGCAGCGGGGCAAGAGAGGTGCAGGGCGAGGTGGTACCGGGCGCCATGTAGACCGGTGCTTGGAAGGTGCAGGAGAAAGAAATGCCAAGGGAGAGGGGTCAGCGAGCCACCGGGCTCTGTCTGTCAGGAGGGGACGTCAGAGCTGGAGGTGCTGCCACGGGTGAATTAAGAGAAGTCATCGTTGTGGGGTTAACTAAAAGGGTTTTACTGAAGATTAAATGATGATCAAGTGATAATTGATGATTGAATGATAATTAAATGGTAATCAAACGGCGATTAAGCAATAATTGAATGGTAATTAAACAGTGGTTTGACAGGGGTGATTTGACAGAGGTCAAACACTCTACTACTTACTACCCTTCTAATAATTAAGCTATAGCTGGAGATACATATCGTAGAATCATAGAGTGGTTTGGGTTGGAAGAGAACTTGAGGATCACCCAGTCCCACCCCCTGCCCTGGGCGGGGACACCTCCCACCAGCCCAGGTGGCTCCAAGCCCCATCCAACCTGGCCTTGAACACCTCCAGGGATGGGGCAGCCACAGCTTCTCGGGGCAACCTGCGCCAGGGGCTCACCACCCGCACAGGGAAACATTTCTTCCTAATATTTAGTCTAAATCTACCCTCTTCCATCCATCCATATCTAGATAGAGATATATATATACACAGAAATGTTGCTAACGTAAAATATACTTTTAGGATTACTGTAAAACTTCGCTTCCCTCGTTATAGATATCAGATGCTGGGTAAGGGGCCTCTCAGCCTTGAGGGGCATCCTGGCTCAAGGGGGACCACCGCTGCGCAGCCTGCTGCCGCGCCGGGGAGCCCAATGGGCTCAGGGGGGCTGCAGAGATTTGTAGTGTCAAGTGATGGACTCTGGGCACTGAATGGAGGAGAATTGTGTGGAGGTCAAGCAGGGCAGAGGTGGGGAGAGGGTTCACCGAGAAACTCCGCTGCGGGAAAGGCGAGGTGCCGGCCCTGGGGCAAAGAGGAGAAGGGACATGGACCAGTCAGTAATACCAGTAGCATTGACAGATCGGCTCATGCGAGATATTGTCCTTGATCTAATAGTCTGTGCCAATTTTTTTTCATCATTTCCCCTTTCTTGTATCATAGAGTTGGGTTTTGCAGACTTAGATTTCAGCATCTTATCATCCCACCAGTCTGTTCCTTGTAATCTGCATTTAAAAACCCCTCTACTTTCTGAACCTTAGGAAATTCGTAACATTCATAATGATGAACTAATGGGTATTCGAAGAGAGGAGGAAATGGAAATGTCTGATGAAGAAATACAAGATCCATCAGAGATGAAAGAAACGGAAGAATCAGGTAAAATCACTTTTTACAGCTCATAAACAAAATACTTATATCTTTAGTGGTTTCTTTCTGTACCTCAAAATTGCTGCAGGCGGAGCAAAATCATCCGCAGGTATCTGGAGTTGTTTTCCTCTCAGTGCCTGGTTCCGTAACCAGTGTTTGTCACTCCTCCCTGCGATGGTCAGGGTGACCCAAAGCTGTGTCTGAACCGCAGTCCCTAGCGAGAGGTGTGGGGTCCATGGAGATGTACGCGGAGCGCCTGTAAGCTCCCTGCCACGCGTGCAGGTCACGGCACAGGCATGTGCATGGCTGTGGAGAGAGTCATAGAATGGTTGGAGCTGGAAGTGGCCTTAAGGATCATCTGGTTCCACCCCCTGCCCTGGGCAGGGCATCACGGGTATGTTTTGAAACCTGCTGAAGCTGTCTTTGCAGCCATAATGTCGTATAATCCCATTCCAGAGTTTATCAAGCCCTGCGTGGACACCAGGCTGATGCAGGTGATTCATCCCGTGACTTGATGGAGACGTTCTTCTGGCCGAAGGTGCCAGTGGAGCCTGTCCCAGGGTCTTTCAGCTTTGCTGCTTAGGAAACCTGCTTCCTTGCCAGCATGGTCATTTCACCCCAATATGTTCTTTTGCTTCTTTTTTTTATTCTTCCAACGTAAATACTGCATTCACTACTGAGAGACGCTCTGTCCAGAGGAGCTTGTTTTCTAAAGAGGTGTCGCAAACAGTGGTTGGGTGAAATTCGTTTTGGTACTCTTGATTTGTAACTGGGCAGTGGGAGCTACAGAGTCAGTGTGCGCTGGGGGAGAGCACCCGGGGACTTCTTGCTCCCAATTCTTTGACTTTTGATCCCTGCCTGCCTCGTTCTCCAGCGCTGGTATCACAGGTGGAAGCCCTGAAAGAAGAGAACGACAGTCTGCGCTGGCAGCTGGACGCCTACCGCAACGAGGTGGAGCTGCTAAAGCAGGAGCAAGGCAAAGCGAGCAGGGATGAGGACACAACCAAGGAGCAGCAGATGAAGCTTCTCCAGCAGGCTCTGCAGGGGATGCAGAAGGTGGGCCCGGACTTTTCTATAGCTATGGCCTGGCTACAACGGCAGAGGGGCCGTGGTGCGGAGCTGGAGCACCAGCAAAGGCGTTCTGTTTTTCAGTGGCATCAAAACTGGCAAACGGGAGCAACTTTCCGTCATTTCCAGTGTTGCCAAAAAAAACCCACCCCAAACAACCAAATATTCAAAACAGTGACTGTGTATGAACTGATAAGTCACATGGAAACAATCCATAGTCTGTGGATTCCTGGTGTGCTCTTTGCTTGACCACACTGTGACTTCTGAAGTGCTGAGTCTGTGCTTACCCGCTCCGTGACCGTGGGAGGCCCTGGTTACCCACATAAGCAAGCACGTGGGAAATCCCAAGCTTGTTGTGACACCTTTTCTGCACTTTACGGGGCTTTCGTTCTCACGGAAATGTGTAGGGCATGTCTCGTTCTTTGGGATTTCCCTGGGCTGAATCCCGAGTGGTGTGGGTCCTCTTAAACCTTAACAGTAGCCCTTGGGGTACTAAGGCAGACTGCTAACCAAGAACAGGGAGATATAATAGTTCAGGGAAGCACTTTGTTAAAATAAGAGCCTGCAGCAGTGCTGTGAAGGCTGTGGCCGTTCTCTGGGTGAACCTGACATATAGCACCGGTGTTTGTGGCGTTGGAGCTGGCAGGAGAAGCCTGCTGTAGTCACCGCCAGCCTTCGGCGCCTGTGGGAACGGCAGGAATCGCAGGACTTAACAGGTTTCCCTCTTCGCAGGTGTCAGGCAGGTCGAGTTTCTCTTCACACCGCCACCAGGATGAATGGCAGTGGGAGAATACTCTGGAGGAAGTGCCTTGATGAAAAAAGATGCTGTCTGTTTGTAGCTATTAATGAATAGGATTATGAATTATTTTTTTTTTCCTTCTAGTTGAGGGAGAAAAATGTTAAAATAACTGATTAGGGGCTTTTTAAGCATAGAAGAAAACATTAACTGAAATATATATATATTTATGTATCCTGGTTTGACCTAGGAAAGCTGCTAGGCTATGTTTTGCCATATTAGTGTTTAAACTTTTCTTCTCCTGGTGACTTGATCTTGCCTGTTTCTGGGATGCCCGGTGCTGTTAGCAGTTTGCTGAGCACTGTTTTCTTCTGGCTCTAATGGGGTGAGCAATCATACTTTTCCTCTGTCGGCTGTGTCGGTATGTTCCGTTAGGGTTTTGTACTCATCTGCTTTCCCTGTGAGCGCACTCAGGAGTACGAATTTGCTCTGAAAGCAGAATATCATATCCACAACCACGGCTCGGCTCTCCTTGCTAGACACCAGGTTGGCCTTGAGAATTTCATTCCGCTCGCCCCGAAGGGCGGGTTGTGATTCGCTACCCGACCCTTCTCCCGAGCCCGGCTAGCCAGGGGAGTGCACGGCGTGCCGGGGGTTCGGGAGCGCCCTGCGCCGCCGGGCTGATGCCCAGCGTGGGGGGCAGTCAGCGCGTCTTTCGGCAGCGTGGAATTGTGCGAACAATAGCGCAAATCTCCTTTCCTAGCAGCCGTTTCAGAGTATTTTCTTACATTGCGAGACACCTCTGCATTAACGTGGGGTTAGAGGTTTAGGAAGGCTTTAAGGTGTCTTCCCCAGGGCACTTGTGTCTGGGCTGCTCTTTCCCACTCGCTGCCTGTTCGTGCCACCCCAGCGTGAGCCGGACTGGGGCAGAGGAGGAGCCGGCTGTAAGCTGGGTCGGGACCGCCGTCTGGTGCACAACGTGTGCTTTATTTCAGGGTCGGTGAAGGTTTGGTGATGATGGAGTTACTGCCCCGTATTTACAAAACCATGCTGGTTTTGTATGCTAATAGGAACAGATATTTCTAAGGTACCTTGTAGAAAAGATTTCTTCTTCTTGTGTACTTAACCTCGTAATTGTCCTGAGCGTGATCTGCCTGGCCTTCGCCAAAAGCCCTTATTCATTTCATATTCTTTAAATAGTAGGTGGCGAAAGGCAGGTTTTATCCTTTCTGAGTTTTTTTTCTGAGAACTGAGTTTTATCTTTTCTCTTCCAGCATCTCTTGAAAGTACAAGATGAATACAAAAAGAGAGAAGCTGAGTTAGAAAAAGTGAGAGAAGACAAACGAAAAATAGAGACGTTATTAGAAAACCTGAAGGAGCAGGTACGTGCCATCCCGGTGCTTCCTTGTTCCCGGCAGTAAATGCAGTCCGGGCATTTCATGGTCCGTGGTGAGCGCAGCGAAGGACCTTTGACCTTCTACACTCTTGTAGAAGATGCCTAGCCCTGGCTTAGGAGCAGTTGTCTCTGGAAAGCTAGAAAAAATTACCTGCCAAATTGGAGGATGGCTATCAGTAATGAACTGATTGCTTCCTGTACCAGCGAGACAATCTGCGCAAGCAACCATATAAATAAAAGATTAACTCTCATTTTATAGTATACAGTGGTATTGCAGCTGAAAGGTGTTTTTCTGCAACCTGGGCTTTAAAAGATAAGAAAAAAGGGTCTCAATTATCAAACAATGATTTTTATATATGTATTTTAGGGATGTGTTTTGATCTGACCTCCATAAAACATTATTGAATTGAAAGTTTCAATATTCTATTCTTGCTGGATTTGTTCTAAACATAAATAGATACTGTTTTCTTTTCAGGTGTGATCCCTTCTGTCTTTTGACTGTGGACCCATGCATGAATCTCAGCTCGCTCGGTCCTCTCCTCTATAGCACAGATGCAGTCGTACAGGGTAGACAAGAAACGTTACGCAGCGTTTCACACTGAGGACCGTAGAGCCAAACGCTCGGTCTTGTCCCAGATTTTCAATCTTTAGCCCCACCTTTTCGTGCCATGAGCTAGGGAGGGTAATACATGTCTTTCTAGTAAGTAAAAATGGCTTTGTATCCCGGTGAGCTTCAGGGCCTGATGTCAAAGAACAGAAATAACAGACTATCATCAGTAATCTTTCCCCTTCTTTGCCTGTGTATAGCAAAGCATAGCGGATGAAGAGGACACGGAGAGAGATGCAATTGATTGTCAAGGGAATGTAAGTCCAAGAGTTTTCTTTTCTGCTCCTTCAGTCAGTATAACTGAGGGAAGTGATGACACCTCATTATAAAATGAGCAGTTTTTTAAAGTTTGGTTTGTTGTGGTACGTAGAGGCTGTCTTTATATCCAAATGAAAGTCACCAAGTTACCCATTGCGAGCAGCTTCTGGCTGGCGGAACAGTAGGTATTTGCAACACTGCTGTAGACATGGGTTTTGGTGTGCCGGGTGATTTGTTGCACTGTTATTCCAGCTAGCCTTCAAAAATACCCGTGGGATCCCAAGAGAAAGCAGTCCCTGCCTTTCCCGTACAACAGTGCCGGCTGAACCGCGGTCCCTGCGTCCGCCTGAAGCTCCCTGCAGACCTTTACTTTCTCCTGTAGAAGCAAATTACAGCCTGCTAATGCCGGGACCGCGCGGTTTCAGGCCTGTGTAGTTGAGAATTGCACTGGCGTAAGGAGCTACGCCAACCCAGGGGACCATTTATTTCTGTCTCTGTTGTTGGCCCGAGCCCAGTCCGTTTCACTAGTGGCCGGAGGCTGTTTCCAATTATAGCTGTCTGCAGCTCTCAGACCACTGGAATTCCGCAAAAAACTTAGGAATAAAAGAAAGTCCTGCTTTTTAGTGCACCCACCAAGTCTTTGCATCGCTGGCAGTCTTGTGTTTATTTTGGGGATAATAAATTATGCAAAATTCTGTTCTAATTCAGTACCACAAACTCAAGTGAAGGACAGTCCGATCCCAAACCCTCTGCAGCCATTGGGCACTTGATTAATCGTATTGCCTCGGTTTAGGCATCTGAAAAATAAACATCCACATCTGAATTAGTCACTGCAAGGCTTGCTTTTTGGTCTCTTTTTTCTTTTATTATTTAAAATAAGACCCTTCTAGAGCAGAAGTCATAGCAATGAACAGGGCTGATAAAGGGTCTGTTGTGGCATGTGGCTTAACTTCGTGGGCTTTTAATCTAAGGTGATAATTCAGACACAGCAGCATGAACATAGCTGTGCCTTCTTGCAAAATAAACAGCAGATACAGCAATGAGATGAATGCAGTGACTTACAGAAACAGGAAAACAAAAGTACAGACTCTGTGGAGTCTGACCGAGCTGCTGCTTGATGTGCAAGAGCGCCTGCCGCGCTGCTGGTGTGTGGAACGGACCCTGTGGTTTGTTTGCAGGAGAGCAGCACATCCAGAGTTTGTGCATGCAGCCAGGAGAAGGAATGTCCGGTTGAGAAGACGTTGAGCAATAGTCCTGTGAAGTCCGAACGAGAAGTTCTCTTAGTTGGTAAGTTCTTTTGATGGGTTTGGTGACGGTGCCGGAGACCTGAACCCAGCTGGGCTTACTTCAAGGTGGCCTCGCAGCTCCCGCTGGCCACCTCTTGTTCCTTTGGTTGTGGCAGTGGAGGTGGGAGTGCTGGAACCGAGGAAAGCCTCGAGCTTTGGTGGGGGCAGGGTTTCACCTTGTGCGTTGCGCACGTGGAAATCTTGTGCTGTGCACCTCTCAGTCAAAACCACACACGGTAAAGGGGGCTTGTGCGTAGTGACAGTCCAGGTCAGCGCGTGCTGGAGTGCCGGTCCCTCTTTTGGGAGGCATCACGGGAGGCAGTAAGTTACACAGGAGGGTCTGTCTTCATTCGGTTAGAGCCTAATCAACCTTCCAGCGTCCTAAGCAGTGCCACAGGCTCTAAGACGTTAATCGGCTTGAGCATTGCAGCGCCTCGCAGTGTGGATGACGTTTGTGGACCCACAGAGCAGTACGGCACGCCATTAGGTCAGGCGCGGGGTGCCCGGGACCCCGAGCGGATAAACCCTTGTAGCTTTAGAAGCTGCGGCCAGAGAGGAAGGAAGGGTGGTGAAACGTGGCAGGGAGAGAAGGCCGGGCTCAACGGGGTGAGAAATATTGCCAGTGTTTTCATGTGATGCTCAAGAAGGGATTGGTGACCTCTGATTTACAGCACAGGCGTATCTGCTACCATTTTTATTTCCTTTCCCCTTGCCTATTCCTAGTGATATTGAAAAATATCCTAACATGGCACGCTACGGCTTTCCAGCCCAAAGCACTGGGTAGTTGGGGATTTTCTGGAGCATTGGAAAGGAGGAACAGGAGTCCTTGTCTTGCTGGGACAAGACATTTTCTTTAGTTCACTGTCACTCATCCAAGTTCTCCTTAGCCATCCCTCTACATCTGATTTGAGACTAACGATAAATCGTTCATTGTTAGCCGGACGCATCTGTTTGTGCCAGATCACGGGCTGGTTTCTCATTGAGAGGGAGGGGGATTTGGGGGAAAACCAAAGGCACCGCCTTTTTCTGTAAATGATGGTCAGAAGTGCGAGTCAGTCTTTCTCATATACAGTCCTGGCCATGAGCTGGAACGGAGTCTCTTCGTGACAGGGCGCAAACTCGGGTTGCTCTATTTAACCGAGTGCTGCAAAACTGTTGGGATGGGACACACACGCCGCTGCTGCTCTCCCCATTTGCCTTCTGTGTTTTCCTGCTCCGTGACCTTTGGTGGTACGGCGGGAGGAGAGCTCTGCTTCCCCTCTCCTTGGGCCTCGCGTCCCCGCGTGTGTGGTGATCTCGGTGCGGTTCGTCACAGGGCACGTGGCCAGTCCTCGGCAAGCAGTGAGAGTGGTGAGCTCTGCTCTAAGTGCTGACCCGCCGCATCGCTCGGCTGTTGTTTCCTTTGTGGTCTAGGAACCTCACTGTACTTAGAACCAAAAACGTGCCTTTAGATCCCTCCCTGCTCTGCCGAGCTGGTATTCTCAGCTGGCTCTTGTCTCATGAGAATAACGTTTGTGGTGTTCCTTCCCCCAGGAATAATTTCGACATTTCTTCACGTGCACCCGTTCGGAGCGAGTATAGAGTACATCTGTTCCTACCTGCAGCGCCTGGACAGCAAAGTAAGTGTGGCAACACTTGCAGTTCCCCGGGCCACCCTGGGCGCTGTGTTTGTGCCCCGAGTGTGCTCGGTCCGTGTGGACAGCCGGGGGTTGGACAGTAAGAACTGGTGGGTATTAACTGGAACAGGATAAGGGAAGAGATGGAATTCCTCAGAATCACAGGATGGTTTGGGTTGGAAGGGACCTTAAAGACCATCCAGTGCCACCCCCTGCCCTGGGCAGGGACACCTCCCACCAGCCCAGGCTGCTCCAAGCCCCGTCCAACCTGGCCTTGAACACCTCCAGGGATGGGGCAGCCACAGCTTCTCTGGGCAACCTGCGCCAGGGGCTCACCACCCGCACAGGCAACAATTTCTTCCTAATACCTAATTTAACTCTCCCCTCTTCCAGTTTGAAGCCATTCCCCCTCATCCTATCACTCCATGCCCTTGGAAAAAGTCCCTCCCCAGCTCTCCTGGAGCCCCTTTAGGCACTGGAAGGGGCTCTGAGGTCTCCCCGGAGCCTTCTCTTCTCCAGGCTGAACCCCCCCAACTCTCCCAGCCTGTCCTCCCAGCAGAGGGGCTCCAGCCCTCGCAGCAGCTCCGGGGCCTCCTCTGGCTCCACTCCAACAAGTCCATGGACCCCCCCGAGCTGGAGGCAGCACTGCAGGGGGGTCCTCCCCAGAGCAGAGCGCAGCAGAGGGGCACAATCCCCCCTTGCCCTGCTGGCCACGCTTCTTATGCAGCCCAAATGCAGCTTCTGATGGAGCTGCTCAAAGCAACTCAGCCTCTGGCTCAGCACTGACACAGCGTAACGTTAACCTATGGACAGAGTTGAAGATGGTGTTCTTACTGCAGATGTTCATGTGTAATCCTGCTCGTAATTCAAGACGACCCTTTGCAAGTAGCTGTATTTTGCAGTAGTGAATTCCATCTTTAAAATATCCCTCTAAAATGTATTATTGTTTATTCTGTTGAAGTTTGCTGCTTTTGTTTCCCTTAACCTTATGACCTCTAAGGAAAAGAGCAAACAACCCGCCTCTTGCATGCTGTTTGTTTATTGTCTTATAACATCTGCCATGCCACTGTTTGTATACATTCTCTCTAAATTGAACAGTCGTTGTTTTTGTGTCTCTGAGCAAAGTTTTTTCCGTATTTCTGATCTTGTAGCCCTTCACTGAGCCTTTTATGTCCCTGTTTCGATACTGTCAGTGAAGTCGTTTTCAGGAGGGTGCTGTGCCGGAGCCTTACGCCGGAAAAGCCCACGCAGGGAGTCGCAGTCCCTGCGTACAGCGGTCTGTGCTAAGTGGGGGGATCGAGCCCCGGGTGCGGGGGTCAAGGAGAGCGGTGGCGAGAGCAGCGCTCACACGTTTTCCTTAGTACCACAAGGATCTGCTGTTTCCCGCGGTATTTCTGTGTGTCGCTGCCTTCCGACTCCGTTTCAGAGGAAATGCGGAGGGACTGTGCAAAGGCTTCTGAAGGTTCAAGGAACTTACATCTCGCTCCTCTGCTATACCGTTCTTTGGTTGTCCTCCTTAACGTGCCGCGGGGACAGGAGACTCACCAGCATGGGAATCATCTTGTGATTGGAACTCGTTCAGCTGCTTTTGTTTATAACTTTGTTTATAACTTACTTTTCCCCCTTCTAAGAAAGCAGGGCTGGCTGGCCCGCTTCCAGGCTCGCTCCAGCCCTTTAATGATCTGTCTAATAATTTATCTTCTCATCCTAGTTCTGAGTTGGTCTATGAAGCGAACAGCTGCCTTTGTTTTTCTTTGGAGTTTCGAAAGAAATGCCGTCGTGTAATTCATCTGATTTCTGGCACTTCCTCTTCGGGGTCTCCAGTGTAGAATGGGGCTCCCGGAGGTTTCTACAATAAGCGTAGCAGAAACACCTTGTGAAAGGTGCGTCCCTTAACCTCTGCCATGGCGTCGGTCTTGTTGGATTGTTCGCTGACACTCGGGTACAGGCAGCAGCCGGCTGACTTGCACAGGTCTCTTGTGCCTGGTCTCTCGACAGGAGGTCTTCCCGTTTGTTCTTCAGGTGACGTCTTTGTCTCCCTCTTGAGTACTGCAGGAGCTAGGTGTGTACCGGGGCTGTTACTTCTAACGTCCAGCAGATCTTTGGGCTGGAGGTGGGGTAGGAGTCGGGGGAGCATGTGAGAGCAGAACCCGGTTTCTTTAAGCTGCCAGCAGGGAAGGAAGAGGAATATCTTTGCCCCGTTCCCTGCCCAGTCTCACCAAGGCGGCCAGCAGGTCAGCAGACAGTGCAGAAATTAAAATTGAGGGTGGTCTGAAGCCGTGGAACCGTCCTTACAGAAATTCTGCAGCACTGCGAGCGTCGCAGGCACTGGGCAGCGGAGGTGATTCTCCTCCCGGGCGTCCGCTCTCTGTTTCATGTCTCAGGTTGGACCTCTGCCTTGCCACAGCCATGGCCAGCCGGAGCTCGTTCCTCTGGCTCTCTCAAATCTCGGATGGTTGCTTCTGCCTGACTGCAGGGCGGCGTGATGACAAACGCGCATCCACCAAATGCAAATCCGTCTTGCAAAGCAGGTGCTCTTGGTCTTTACCACGTTGGGCACGGTTTGAAAGCTGTGGACCTGCGGTTACTGCCAAAGGGCTTTCAGAGGAACGCACTCGTGTGCTAACGAAGGCTTCAAAGCGAACATACTTCCTGCGTACGTCGTCTTCCCAGTGACAAGTGGTACCCCACACTCTTGGAAGTAGAAACCTTTTCTCCCTAGCTAAGTGCTGCCTGAAAACTGCAATTCCTCCTGGTGTACACAGAGAGTAAGTCAGTCAAAAGAACAATGTCATGGTTCCTTGAGAAGGTCAGAGTCAAACATGAGTTTGGAAGGACGGTGACTCAAGATTACCTCCTGGAAAATCCAGTTATGCGTTGTATTGGAGACCATGGAGTGGGATCAGGCTTGAGACTGCACAGCAGTCGAGCTGAGTCCGCTGTGGCAGGGCTGAAAACGGAGCATCAGCAGGAGAAGCACTGCTGAGGTGCGTGGTCGGTACGCGCCTGGCTCAAAGCACAGTCCCCGGGAGCTCACGGTGCTGCGGCTACGGAGCTACGAACTCCGCAAACTGTGAAGGGAGTTAAAAATAGAGACAGCGACTGTGGTAGATCGACGGAACATGTACAAAAGATGTCCCATTGCACCTCACTGTTGGAAGATACCCATGTTTTTATCCAAAAATACATCCTAATGCTCTACCTAGCCAGCAGGTGGGTGAGGTCATTGGGCAGACATAGCTCTGAACGTGTGTCAAAGCAGTCCCGAATACACGGCGGAAACGGTCTTAAATTCTTGTGAATACAACAAACGAGGTTTTAATTCTGCTGCTGCCTCAGGAAAACCATTGCAGGCGATTGAGTATAAGGTGGACACGGCCGATGCACTCTTTATATGTCCTGAAACTGTTAACCTGCAGCATCTTAAAAGTTTTTTCGCTTACTAAACTTTAATTACAGCTAGTAAATGCCTGAGCAGTCAGATTTACGGGCCTGCCCGCCTGTGTGCGATGGACTTTGGTGCAGACTGTATGGCTGCTGTGGGACTGGGTAGTGATGCCGGTGGGTACGTGCTCCGCTTCATCCCCGTGAAAACACCAGCGAGACCTGAGCTTCAGCGCTTCCAGGGCACGGCGTTGGGAAACACGTCACTTTGCCAGTGGTTTTAGAAGTAAGATTCAAGCTGCATGAGAAAACCATGGGACATGTCGTGCTTCCTACCACTTGCTGTGTTACAAGAGCTTAAGAAGCTGCCGTGGAGAGTGTGTCCTGAAGAAAGGACCAGCCGTCATCTCGAAAGGCGGCAGGGGGGTGACACCCCCGGGGCTGCGCCCGCGCCCTGGTCTGGTTAGGGGCAGGAGCTGGGTGGATCATTCCCCACCACGGGGCACGACCTGAGGCCAGTGGCTGCCTTGACAAACCTTCGCTCTCACCCGCTCCAGCAAATCTGTCCGCTTTATGTATTTAGGTTCTTTTTCTGCAGCGGCGGAACCTCCAGATGTTGGATCCGAGCTGTGTTTGAGCAGCTCCTGTGCTGACAGGGACATGGTAGCTGCGCCGCTGCTGAATGCTTGTGACTGTCCAGGACGTGAATACAAATTTCCCCCACAAATTTCTGTACCCGGTAACGGAGAGCTCTAGTGAAAGTACGCGCTGTTCGGTTGCTTAAATGCTGGGGAGTTTTTAATCCGTTATCTTGCGTTTCACAGTGGAAAAAATGAGGACGGTCCCTTCACCCTTATTTCTAGTGTTTGTTATATCCACAGCCACCTTGCCCCGACGCGCGACAGCAGCACAGCTCATGCTGTCCCAGGATTACCGCCGTGAGTATTTGGAAAGGACGTCCCGGGAAAGCCTCGGTGTACTTTAGCAATGAAATCTGTTTGAGCTTCAATATCGCCAGTCATTACGGGGCTTCAGCAACCAAAAGCGTCTTCAGTTTTAGTGACGTTCTCCTTCTGCTTCCACAGATTTGCACTGCGGAAGTGGAAGTTCTCATGACGCGACTCCAGAACACGTTCCGGCAGGAGCTGAGCGGGGTTGGGGCCAGCCTGGAGAAAAGGTGGAAGTTTTGTGGCTTTGATGGGTTGAAAATGACTTGAGCTTCGACTTCACGCTGAAAACGACAGCAGGATATGTACGCCAGGAGAACCTGGGATGCCTCTTACCTCTGTTCATGATGATTATCTTGCACGCATCACGGACTCAGGTGGGATAATATGTCAGTGAAACTGTAAGTCCAGAGCAGCACTGGAAGAAACTTCAAGTTCTGTAGCTTCTTTGATGGGTTATTTGTTAACGGGCAAGTGCTGTTCAATATATTTTGTGAAAAAAGTCCATGTCTGATATTTTTAAGCACAGCGTGTTGACTGTATGTTTCGGCAATGTTCTATGTGTTCTGTGTGCCCAAATCTCTCATCCTGTACCTTCTTTTTATTGGTAGGAGCAGCCATAGACTGTCCTCTGAAACAACAACAAAGAGGCATTTTTCTGGTTTCTAGAACCACTAAGAGGGAAAAAAAAAGGCATTTTTTAGACATTTCTATGGTTAAAAACTGAGGTATGTTTAAACAGAAGACGACTTAGATGGCTCAGAGTTCTCTGAGCCAAACAATTGGTTCTTTTCCATGCTATTTTCTCTACTCATGGTTGAACAATAAGCTAAGATGAAGGCAGTGTCTCCAGGAGCCGAGAGTGATTCTGGCAGTGCCGCTGGTGGTCTGTGTGTTGCAGAGTCGGTCTGTAAATAATTTTTTACATGGGAAGGGTATTTAATTTTCTGTTGATCGGGGTGGAGCAGAGCCTATGTCAGTCCTCTGTCTTAGTACTGACTTACCACCAAACTTCTCCACCCACCTTTCTTTGGAGACCAACCTTCTGGAAGTACAACAAGCAGCACAGACATTTCTCTTCCTGAATCTTCCCAAAGGCTGTTCCTCCTGTTCTCAGCAAATGCCCGGCTCCTCCCCAACCCTCTGCAGAGGGTTGGTAAGATGTGGGGTAAAATGCCTCGGCCTCCCGATCCAGCCTGTCCAGATCCCTCTGCAGAGCCTTCCTTCCCTCCACCAGGTCAGCACTCCCGCCATGCTTGGTGTCCTCTGAAAACTTAGCGAGGGTGCACTCGGTCCCCTCCTCCACATCATTGATAAAGACATTAAACAGAGCCGGCCCCAACACCCAGCCCTGGGGAACACCACTTGTCACCGGCCACCAACTGGATCGTCAACCTCGAGACAGTCAAAACACCCCCTCACATGCAGGGCCACCCCACCGCCCCTCCTTCCTCGCCTGCCCCGGCTGGACACTTTCTTGCCCGCCATTGCGGCACTCCAATCGCGCGAGTCGGCCCATCAGGTTTCTGTGGTGGTGCCTATGGTGTAGTTTTGCAGCCGCGCGGTGGCTCCCAGCTCCTGCTGCGTGCTGCCTGTGCTGCGTGCGTTGGCGTGGGCGCGCTTCAGTTGGGCTATTCACCCCCCCACCTTTTTGGGGGGAGAAGCCCTAATTCCTATGTGACTGTTCTCCGGCGCTTCTGTGGTTTCTACGTCAACAATGCCTGCGTCTTTGCTGCTGTGTGGGTCTCCATCCCCTGCCCCCGCCGAGACGGCGAAGGCTCTGCATGCGTTGCTGCAGCGACATTTCAGATGTGCTCCAGCGTACTCAGCCCATGTTGGGGCAGACCGAAGGCCCTCGTTAGCACACCGTCCCGCAAATGCCGATGTGCCGCCCCCAGACCTGTCTCTAGCGACCCTGGTTTTATCCCTTTGCCCCTTCAAATCTGGTTGAAAGCTCTTTCAATGAGCCCGCCTAACTCCAGCGCAAAGCCCTTTCCCCCTCTGAGACAGGCGTACCCCGGCTGTCGCCAGCAGCCCTGGTGGTGTGTAGACTGACCCATGATCAAAACCCCCCCAAATTCTGCCAGTGACACCAGGCTTGGAGCCGGGTACTGATGTGCTGCCTCCTCCTGCTTCTCCCCTCATCATTCCCTGCAGCTGGGAACACGACTTGTGCTCCTGCTCCCTTCACCAGTCGTCCCGAGGTCCTGAAGTCTCTCTTGATTGCCCGTGGCCGCCTTCCTGCAGCTTCATCCCTGCCTACCTGAAAAATCAGCGATGGACAGTGACCCGAGGGCTGTACCAGGGTAGGAATTTTTCTCTTCGCATCTTTAACCCCGGCGCAGGGAGGCAGCGGACTTCCCGAAGGAGTGGGTCTGGTCGGTATATTGAGCCTTCTGTTCCCCTCAGAAGGGGGTCTCCTATGACAATGACCCGTCTATTTTTCTTTCTGGAAGCAGTTTTGGTGCAGGGCATAGACCGGCTTAACCTCGGCGACACCTCCAGCCTGGATGAACCATCATCCCCGTCTTTGCTGGTTCTGCTCACGGAACCTCGTACCTATTACACACCGGGAAGGTGGGGTGGTCACGGAGGAGACGCGCCTGCTGCGCCGGGCAGGAACTTGTCACCATGGCCCCAACCCTTCAGTCACCGCGTTCAGCCGGGTGGAGAGGGGACAGGGGAGTCCGCGCTCGGCAGAGACCGCTCCTTAGGAAAATGAGGAAGGAAACTTTAGGAAAGCGGCCCGGTTCAGAGCCCGACGGGCAGACGTGGTCGGAGCACGCGGGAGTCGGGAAAGGCATGTCGGGGACTCTGTGTCCAGAGGGGATGAGCGGGGCGCGGTGGCTGCGCTGGACCCGAAACGTGGAAGGAGTCCTCAGGCTCCGCTCCTCCAGAGCGTCGGCTGCGGGGCGCGGGGGGAGCTGCGATTCGGCCAGCAAGAGCCCCATCCTGTGGGAGCTGCTGTGGCCGGGGGAGCTCCTCCGAGGCAGGGCTGAGACTGTCTGCTGCAGTCTCCTGGTGGCCCAGGCGGGTTGTTCTGTGGGGCAGCGGGGGGCAGTGGGGCTGGGACCTACGGAGCGGCGGCTCTGTGCCGTAAAAGCAAGGAAGGGCCAGTTGGGTGCTGGGTCCTGCTTCTTCCCCCCTCCAGGCTTTCTTTACCCAGGCCTTTCCAGAGGGACTGAGCTTTCCCTGAACCCTTGTGTGCTCTTTGCCACCAGGAGAAACCCGGTCTGCAGATGGGCTCCCTGGACAGTGAGGAGCCGAGTGGGATGCCGCTGGTGGTGCCAAACCCTCTCTGTCCCCAGAGAGAGCTGTGGGAGCGGGTGCCTCGCGGCGCTGGCGGAGCTGGCGAGGGCCCCGTGCACGGCTGGGTCGGGTGCGGGCGGTGGGAAGGGGTGAGAGGAACCTTTCCGTGGGGACCGGGCTGCCCGCTCTCCTGGCTCCTGACGCTGACGGTTTGCTACGCTGGACGCGGATGAAAACCCTTCTAGAGAAATGTTCTGAATGGTTGTGTCACTGCAGGTGGACGTTGTATTTTTAAGGAATAAACATTTTTTATGGGCAAATCTTGGTCCTGCTGCTTTCTTTTTCTCACCTGGCTTACGTTGGCTGCTACGGGAAGGGAGGTGCTCCATCCCAAGTCCTCTGCCAACACGGGGCTTCGCTGTCCTCGTAGTACATTTCCAGAGTGCTCACAAATATTGGGCCGGCAAGTGATCAGCAGCAAACGGCTACGAAATGCTCCCTGCTTCCTCTCCAGCCTCTTCTGCTGTTTTACTCAACAGGCAGTGAATTCCAAGTCCCTGATCTCCTCCTCCTTTCCTCAAAGCAGATGGAGTTTGCTGATTATGGCAGTGTTTGGGGTGGACGTCTGGTGCAGCACAGCATCACCAGTTTATAGTTGGTGACAAAGATGGGGTGACACTGCCCCTCTGCTGCGCTCTGCTCTGGGGAGACCCCCCTGCAGTGCTGCCTCCAGCTCGGGGGGTCCCCACAGCAGAAGGACACGGAGCTGTTGGAGCGGGGCCAGAGGAGGCCCCGGAGATGCTGCGAGAGCTGGAGCCCCTCTGCTGGGAGGACAGGCTGAGAGGTCAGTGACCTCTTCAACGCCGGAGCTTTGCAGGGTCCCCTGTGGTCTCTCAGACCCGTTGTGGCTGTGGAGGGCAGCCATGTCCCTGGCCCAGCCTGCCCGTGCCCGGCCGCGCCGGGGATGTGGTCATTGGGAAGATGCTGTGACGGAGCAGCTGAGAGGTCTGCGTGGGGAGCCAAGGTGAAACCCATCCACTGGCCCTCATCGACCAGCGCCCGGGCTGCAAACTTCCCTTTCGGGTTTCATCTGCCGGGACAGCTGATGCTTCCATAGGTGTCCTCGTCACCGAAGAGTGGGGAGAGCACGGGGACAGAGGAGGTATGGATTGAGCAGTGATCGATCCCCTGCCAAGGCACAAACGCTGTCAGGCGTGGGAAGTGCTGTTCCTTCCCGTCTCACCCTGCCCTCTCCCTCCACACGATGTTTCTGGCTCTCATTTCTTTTGGCAGAAAATTCACGTTCTCATCCCCCCATCTCCTCCCCTCGGCCGCGCTCGGCTGCCGCGTCTCCTCTCCGTCACTTCTCCGCTTCTCCTCCCGCCAGCAGGCAGGGAACGTCTCCCGCCCGCTCTGCGGGGCCGCACGAGACACGGAGGGGACACTGCTTTGAAAACTATCGTCTCGAAGCAAGAGAAGGGAGCCCAGGCTGCCGCCGGCCGTGCTGCGAGAAGGAAAGGAGGAAGGTAAATGTCAGCCCTTCGTTCCAGCTGGGAAGAGGGCGACTTTGCTGCTGAAAATGGGGGAGCAACTGCGGCTCCTTAGGAATAGAAGGGGCGGCTGAGCTGAGCTTTTCCCATGAGGTTTCCTTAAATAAGCCCTCGTCCTAAAAATAAGCAGGGAAAGTCGCGGCAGAGAGGAAGTGCCGTGTTAACGCTCCCAGCGAAAGGCATCTTATTTCTGTTTTCGGGTTAGTAATGTTCCTTCCAAGGCGTCCCCCTCCGCAGGAGGGTTTGCAGTACAATGGCTATTGCCCCCGCTGCCTCTTGGCCCGTTTTCCTCCTCGCGGGGAGCGCCGGTGCCTGCCCGGGCTGGAGCGAGTCCTCCTGCCCACCCCGCTGCCCCGCGGGGCTCGACGGAGCATCACCCGTCTCGGGGCCGTGGGGCAGCGGGAGGGCGAAGCTGCCGGTGGTGGTCCCCATCTCGCCTGCTCCCACGGGCTTGTTGCAAGAAGCGACGCCAGGTTTTTGGGGGTTAACGGTTGAAGCAGGAGTTTGATGGTGGCGAGCTAGCGATGGTGGCGTTCTATGGGGCTGTTCTGGTGGCGCTTACGGCAGGGCCAGATAAGCAGCCGCTTCCCCTGACTTCTCCTTCCTGCTTTCCCTCTTCTGCTCCCTCTCCTAATCGGGTTTCCTCCTCCCTGCCCCATGGCAGTCGCATCCTCCGTGACTCCGCTCCGACCGTCCCTCCTGCCCCACGGGCTCTGCCCAGAGCTGCGAGCTTCGCCTGCAGAAAGGTAGTTTCCTTCGGGGTGTCTGTCCCGGGGGCTGTCTGTCTGTTGCTGGCAAGTGGGGGTGTTCTTGCCTGTCAAAGCCAACAGTTTATCCAAACCCCCTTCTCCCACCCAGGCTACTCCAGGGGAGCTCATGTTCCATGAGGACAGGCTGGGAGAGTTGGGGGGTTCAGCCTGGAGAAGAGAAGGCTCCGGGGAGACCTCAGAGCCCCTTCCAGTGCCTAAAGGGGCTCCAGGAGAGCTGGGGAGGGACTCTGGATCAGGAAGGGGAGCGATGGGATGAGGGGTAACAGTTTTACACTGAAAGAGGGGAGATTTAGATGAGATATGAAGAAGAAATTCTTGATTGTGAGGGTGGTGAGCCCCTGGCGCAGGTTGCCCAGAGAAGCTGTGGCTGCCCCATCCCTGGAGGTGTTCAAGGCCAGGTTGGACGGGGCTTGGAGCAACCTGGGCTGGTGGGAGGTGTCCCTGCCCAGGGCAGGGGGGGGGGTGGAACCTTTAAGGTCTCTCCCAACTTAAACCTAAACTATTCTAGGATTCTGGGGAGTTCATAACAACTCATTTATTTATTTTTAAATTTATGTAACTTTCTAAATATCTTCAGAAATGGAAAACCTGGCCAAAAGAAACGCTGCCCCAGCCAACAGCCCTCCCCGGGCCCCGGGGGTGGAGGTGGGAACCATGTCCGTGCAGAACCATGAGCCTGTGCCCACTGCCTTGTCACCCCCCCCAGGCTGTCCTCACCCTTATCGCTGTCTGGAGGAGATTTACAGGCATTTATTTTTCATTATTGCCTTCGAGCCCTCTTTGGGGAGGCTCCTCTCGCAGCCTGTACTCTGACCGCATCTTTTCTCTGCGCGTGCCGATAACCGCGCTCCTTTCTTCCGTTTGCTGCGGCTTTTTTTGCTCTTTGGCCCGTTGGCTGGGTGCCGGGGAGGCGGCGCGGGGCACGGGCTGCGGCACCCAGGTGAGTGCGGGGCGAGGAGCCGGGAGCCAGCGCGGGTCCCTCTGCGGGGACGGATCCCCAATGACATGGGAGAGGGGCGTTCGACCGCCACCAGCGCGGGGCTGTGGGCTGCTGTCCAGCTCGTGCTGGGGGCAAAGGCGCTGGTGAGGCTTCGGCGGCGCCGGTCGGGGCTGGAAGTGTCCCGTTTACAAGAGAGAAAGCTCAGTGTTAAGTATTGAATGAAGAAATAAACCAATTTAAAGTGCGTGTGGGGAATAGCAGAGAAGAGGTTGTGAATCTTGTGAGTCTTGTTTGGTGGGACGTGAAACCCCACCTGGAATATTGCCTCCAGCTCTGGAGCCCTCAACAGCAGAAGGACACGGAGCTGTTGGAGCGGGGCCAGAGGAGGCCCCGGAGATGCTGCGAGGGCTGGAGCCCCTCTGCTGGGAGGACAGGCTGGGAGAGTTGGGGGGGTTCAGCCTGGAGAAGAGAAGGCTCCAGGGAGACCTCAGAGCCTCTTCCAGTCCCTGAAGGGGCTCCAGGAGAGCTGGGGAGGGACCTTTTCCAAGGGCATGGAGTGACAGGATGAAGGGGAATGGCTTCGAACTAGAAGAGTGGAGATTTAGATTAGATATTAGGAAGGGCAGAAGACTGGAAGGGCACAATTCCCCCCCTCGCCCTGCTGCCCCGCTCCTTCTGATGCAGCCCAGGATGCGGTTGGCCTTCTGGGCTGTGATCGCACATTGCTGGCTCATGGTGAGCTTCTCGCCAATCAGCACCCCCAGGTCCCTCTCCTCAGGGCTGCTCTCCAGCCATTCTCTGCTGAGCCTGTGTTTGTGCTTGGGATTGCCCCGACCCAGCTGTAGGACCTTGCACTTGGCCTCCATCCTGACTTTGCTCACATGGAGCGTGGCCTTGAGGCTGATGCCAGCCGGGAACTATATCTTCATGGTGAAGAATAGCCAAGCCCCAGCACCAGGAGCACAGTCCCTACTCTGGCTAACCAGGATGTGCCCTGTCTTGTGTACGTGAGCCTGATGGTATCAGGCACCACGTGAAAACAGATGGCAGCAAGAATTGTCCAGGCAGCTCTCTGCCAAGCACTGAGATGTCTCAGGGAGCCTGTAGGGTCTTGGGAGTCAGGGCTGAGTTCCCCCGCGCACTCCCTGATGCCTCCAAGGCCTTTGCTTGGAAGGTCCAAGTGGGATGGTGTGACGGGGGCACCTACAGACCAGCTGGCTCTTTGGTGAGATGAAAGAGGGCCAAGTGTCTCCCGCACTTACAGAGACACCCTGTGGGTGCATCAAGCAGAGTGTGGCCAGCAGGGCGAGGGAGGTCATCCTCCCCCTCTGCTCTGCCCTGGGGAGGCCACATCTGGAGCACTGTGTCCAGTTCTGGGCTCCCCGGGTCAAGAAGGACAGGGAACTGCTGGAGAGGGTCCAGCAAAGGGCTACGGAGATGATGAGGGGACTGGAGCATCTCTCTGATGAGGAAAGGCTGAGGGACTTGGGGCTTTTCAGTCTGGAGAAGAGAAGACTGAGGGGGGATCTTATCAACGCTTATCAATCCTTCAAGGGAGGGTGCCAGGGGGATGGGAACAGTCTGTTTCCAGTGGTGCCCAGTGACAGGACAAGAGGGAACGGGCACAGACGTGACCATAGGAAGTCCCATCTGAACCTGAGGAGGGCCTTCTCTCCTGTGCGGGTGGCAGAGCACTGGCACAGGCTGCCCAGAGAGGTGGGGGAGTCTCCCCCTCTGGAGCCATTCCAAACCCGCCTGGACGCTGTCCTGTGCCACTGCTGGAGGTGCCCCTGCTCTGGCAGGGGGTGGCACTGGGGGAGCTCCAGAGGGCCCTTCCAGCCCTCACCACTCTGGGATTCTGGGATTTTCAGCAGCTTCTCTCCTAAAGCAGGCGTCTCTGCGATGCGCTCCTGACTCTTATTTCTGTATATGTTTTTCACAGGACCTTTGTCTCAGCTCTTCTGCCAGCAGAAAGCACCGAGATGCAGCCTGTGCCCCTGCACAGCCTCTCGGAGCTGGAAAGAGCCAGTCTGCAAGAGATTGCCCTCTACCAGCTGCAGGAGAAGCTGCTCGTTGGGGAGCTCAGCCTGGCTAAAGGTAGGGGATGGGAGAGGACGGCTCTGGCCGAGGGAGGGATGAGGTCTGAGCTACTCACCCGCACTTCGTGACACGGGATGATGTTGATGGAAAGACATTTGTGACACATTTTGGTCCATTTTACTCTTTGTTCCCTGCTTTGCTCGGAGCCTCGAAGGCCTCATCAGCCTTTTGAGGAGGGTTTGCATGTCCACAGGAGTGTGAGAATCTGACCTCGCCTGTTGTCCGCCTCTAATCCCCCTAATGCAAACCAGACGCAATATGCCTTGGCGAGGTCTTCCACTGGGACTACCGTAATGCCGCTGGGATGGGACAAGCTTTGTTTTTTGGATTAATGTCCAGCACAAAGTCCCGATGCTGGGATGGGGCTTATACAAGGCTAGAAACCGTGCTACTGAGGTTAACGGGCAGATAAATATAGAAGCTCCAGAGGGACTGAGCTCCTCTCTCATGGCCTGCACAGACATATGGGCATTGTTGGGGTTCCCACAGCTGCCTGCATCCCCTGATGTCTATGCGTCTAACCAAGCAAACAGAGTGAGCTGGGGATCAGCTGCCTCCTTCTCAAATTTACTTGTTACTCAAGAGTGGCCAGACCACCTTGGAACGTCTCCTCTGCCGTGGGCTGTATTTTGGCGTCCCAGTAGAACAGGAGATGCCTACAGCCCACCAGCCCTAGGGTGGCCTGGTATCATAGAATCATTGAATGGTTTGGGTTGGAAGGGACCTTAAAGACCATCCAGTGCCACCTCTCCTGCCCTGAGCAGGGACACCTCCCACCAGCCCAGGTTGCTCCAAGCCCCGTCCAACCTGGCCTTGAACACCTCCAGGATGGGGCAGCCAAAGCTTCTCGGGGCAACCTGCGCCAGGGGCTCACCACCCACACAGGCAACAATTTCTTCCTCATATCTCACCTAAATCTCCCCTCTTCCAGTTTGAAGCCATTCCCCCCTCATCCTATCACTCCATGCCCTTGGAAAACGTCCCTCCCCAGCTCTCCTGGAGCCCCTTTAGGGACTGGAGTATCAGCAGTGCGGATGCAAAGGGAGCTCAGGGGTGTCCAGCCCCACCACCGCTCGCAGCAGGACTGGCGCCAGCGCCGGCCCAGGGCAGCTGGGGCTGGAGCCCCCCACGGATGGAGCCCCCCACATCTCTGGGGACCCATCCCAAGGAAGGAGCTTTGCCTAATGCCCAACCTCAACCTCACACTGGACAGCAAGTACTTATTTGGGGCGGCATCCAAGTTTGGTTTCCTGTCTTAATTAATATTTGGAAGATTTCATGCAATGAAACGGCTTCAAGAAAAGGGAGGAAAACTCCCCTCTCATTCCCAGAGCTCCCGGTTGCCCCAGGGCTGCAGCACCAGCCACCACGGACGGCTTTCCAGTCCCTGGGGGGACTCTGACCACAAACATCCCGGTTCCTTTTCTTTTTTTCTTGTATTTTGAGCTGTTGTGATCCCGTTTTCAGTGATACCCTGCAGCAGGAGCTTCTCTGGGGAACAGTGCAGTGCCAAAAAAGAGTCCTTCCTTCTCTGCTGTTTTGTGCCACGTTTTGTCCGTCGGGTTCCTCTCTTCCCGCGGGACAAGAGGAGGGGGGTTCAAAGTCCTGATCTCATCCTTGCGTGTGTTTTGGACACCACTCTCATGCTCACCCGGTTTTTGAAGGAAGCGGTTGCTGTCTGGTGAATCCCTCCTTCGTTTGGTCCATCTTCGTATCCTTTAGATTTCTGCCTGCTAATTGCTTTCCTTGCCGTGGGTTGGCTGGGAGGCAGCGGGAGCTGCTGAGCAGGAGAGATGGAACTGTTGCACCTGCAACAGCGTTTTCCCGTCCCAGCGTTTTAAGGGAAGCTCACAGTGTTCAGAAATGCCTGAATTTGGGCTGCACCGTCTCCGTTGGGGTCCACCCACCGGTCTGCACTTGCTCCCCAACATCAACCCACGTGAAATTCCTGCCTTCTTTGATAAACAGCCATTGCCCCGTTGTTGCTTTCCTCGAGGGAGAGGTGTTCAGCGCCTGTTTGAATCCTCCTATCTCCAGATACCCAGACGACGAGGAGCATGGGGTGCGCGTCCCCTTGGGAACCCTCTTTTGGGGCAGCCCGCAGCTTTGATACCCTCTGGGCTGATTTCTTCCTTCCGACGTTCCTTACCTCATTCAATCCCAACCAAATTCTACAGCATCTCAGACGTGACAGCGAACAGCCCCCTCCGGGATGACCCTCCTGAGCTGCAGAGCAAACGCGCCATGGGCGCTACATCCCATCGTGGCCAAGTCTGCAGGACCAAGTCTGGGGTTCAAGCAGGAGATGCCCGAGAAAGAGGAAACCTTTGAAGGATGCACAGCATCGAGCTTGCTGTAACGCATCCCAGTGACAAGAAATTGTCATCATCTCCCGGGTTTGTAGTGACTCACGTGTGTGGCTCTGTCATGGAGATCCCGGCTCAGGCTTCCCGGGCAGGGGAGTGTTATGGTTTGTGGAACCCACAACAATTTATTGTCATTTAGACAATTATTCTTTCACCCCATAACCCCTCCCCACCTGGGAAGGGGAATTGGGGTAAAACAAGGAAACCCAAGGGCTGAAATACAAGCAGATTTAATAGGATAAGACCAGATAATTAACATTAACAGCACTAAGGAACCAGTATTGATCCCGATACCAATACAAAATGCACAGGGATCACCCTCAGCCCGTTCTATCGGTGGAAGCCGTGCGCTCCCAGCAGTGACAGCCGATGTGGGACCCTGCGAGCGCTGCGGCTTCGGGAGGAAGGGAAGGGCTCAGGGCTGCGGCACCGGGGCGAGGGGTTCTCAGGGTGGCAGCCGTCACGGGGGAGAGAGAACTCCTCAGCAAACTTTCTGATTGATATGGAATGTGCTGTTCACGGTCTGAACTAACCCTGTTGGGCAGCGTGGGCAGTGCCCGGGTCTCGCTCCCCTCATCCCCGCACCCGGCGAGCTCGGAAACACCGAGACCTCGAAACCCGCACCCCATCGCTGGCTGTAAATTAAGTATTTTCACCAGTTCAGACACTGGAGTCTTCTAAAAGTGCAGTTCCCCGAGTGTTAGAGGAGAAATTAGTCCCGTGTTGCTCAAACCAGGACGGGGATCCTGATGATTTCTGTACTCTCTGCTGCCCCGCGGTTTGTATCGCTCGGGAACATCCACCCGCCTTTAGGAGTGGGGCGTTACGGTGATGCTCAGCCCCACCACGTTGTGTCGCCCCTCCTAAGTCTGCGGAGGAGTTTTGGTGGCCTTTTTTTTCCCTTAGCTGGGTGGTTTTTGTCTCCAGGTTGTTCTTCATCTTCTTGCTGTCTGGTCGTTCAAGTGAAACGACACATATGGTGCTGCAGAGTAATTAATGTGAGCTGCCCTTTTGTGCACATGTTGGTCATACCAACTCTCATAGCTTTCTCCTAAATCTCACAGCATAACCCAAACAATTATACAAGCTGTGTCTGGGCAGAGAATTCCTTAGGAATAAGCAGCCCAAGCCAGAATAGGATGATCTGTCCTGGATTTAGGGTGGGCAGCGAATGAGTTTTCAGTTCATTGCTGTGACAAAATCTGGTGACTGGTGTCCCTGGATGTACAACGTGGGGAACACTTAGGAGCGGGGCTTGACCCTCTCGGACCAGTACGGGATCTCCGGTGGTATGTGTTTTGTCCACCTTTATTTGGCTGTAAAACATTCACAAAAGCTTTTCTGGGGCTGTATTCCTTTTTCCAGTGCCGAGACCAGACCTGTGAGGATGAATTAAGGTACCTTTCTGGGTCATGAAGTAACTGTTAGGACATGGCCACCTCAGCCCCGCAGCGTCCCTCTGCCTGTGGGAGGTGCCCGTGGCCGTGCTCTGCCCGCCAGGGTGCGGGAGGGCAAACGCCTGGAAGGGGCGACCGCCCCAAACCAGCCTAACGATGCAGAACCTTTGCTTTCTTTTCTCCTCGTAGTTGGACCTAAAGGCAGCAAATCTATCCGCCAGAAACTGGAGAGCTTGTCAAAGGAGAAGAAAGGTGAGCAGCGTCCCTTTTATGCGGGTTTTGGTCCCTGTTCTCAAACCGAATCGGTAGTTCTTGACGGGGCTGAGCTGGGGGATGCCCAAATCCAGCACCGCGCTTTGTCCTGTGGTGTTTTGCTGTTCTCCAGAGTGGGGTGTAATGACATGTGCAGTGAGTGAGTCTGGAAGGGGTGTATATGTGAGTGTGCACAAACGTGCATTTGTAAAGATGTATATATATGAATATTTGCCCATTTTACCCCTGGTCTCACTGCCTCGAGTTCTGTTCTGTTGTCCCTTGGAAGATGTCAGCCTCAAAGCTGAGGAAACCCAAAGTGTAGAGCACAGCCAGCTGGCAACGAGCACTTACTAGTTTTCTTCACACCAGTACAAAGTCCACTTGAGGACATCACTGAGCAGCGGTCTGATATTTTACAGGACGGGCNTTACCCCTGGTCTCACTGCCTCGAGTTCTGTTTTATTGTCCCTTGGAAGATGTCAGCCTCAAAGCTGAGGAAACATGAAGTGTAGAGCACAGCCAGCTGGCAACGAGCTGGCTGTTTTCTAGTTTTCTGCACACCAGCACAAAGTCCACTCGAGGACATCACTGAGTCTGATATTTTACAGAACGTGTCCGTGGCTTGTGCTCTGGTTGCCAAACCCCTTGGCCCAGGGTGGTGGTGGGGAGGCTGGAAGTAGGGAGAGCTCTCCTCGCGTCTGCAAGGACGTGTGGAGGGGAAAGTTACGTGGGGAAAATACCATTAATACTGAGACTGACACTCTTGAACAGACATAGCCGACACAAACCCTGTAGAAAACCAGAGGTTATAACTTGGTGAGAATCTTTTGTATCAAATATTTCTGGTGACCTATGAGGTCTCCACCTCATTGGCACTATGGCACCTTCATGCGGCTGTAAGCAATAAAAGGAAGGAAAGTATGGGGAAAACTGGGACAGGCTGCAGCAAGCACCTTGATGGAGGACAGTTTTCCTGCCATCTTCCCATCTCCCATGCATCCCCCTCCTCTTCCTCCGGCACTCCGTCTCCCACGCCGTGTCCTCCCCGCGCGGCTCCCTGCCTGCCCTGCGCCCTGGGTGCCACCACGCAATGCCCCGGGGCTTTCCAGGGGCAGCAGCTCCCCTTCGGGTTTGTCCAGGGTGGTTGGGGATGGCTCTTCCCACCCACCCCAGGCGCTCCGGGCTCCTGAGGAGCTGGAGGAGGAGCAGGGAGCAGGAGGGGACGGGGCATGCAGGCACTGATTCGAACTACAGAGCTCCTTGTCGTGTATTGAATCAGTTTTACACGTTGTCCTCTTCACTCTCCTGCTGGTGGTCACCTTTACAGTATCCTGGTGTGGGAGATGACTCGGGCAGGACGCAGGAACAACCACAAAACCACGGGTGAAAGACAAAGAACAAATTTAATCTCAATACCTCGCAAATCGGGGAAACTCCGAAGCAACACCCGGGCAGAGGGACGGGCACAGGGCGTGCAGGCACCGCAGAGTGGGAGAAAGTCCTTGTTAGCAGGAGCGTGTGAGCTCCGACTTGCTGTTCTCACCTGCTTTTTAAGGGTTCAAACAGGCGTAGTTTTCCACCATTCTTTGATCTTCTTCAACAACACGGCAGCGATCTCATGTACGCTAGATGAGGTGTCCCCCAGTCCATCCCAGTTCACGTTATCTAAGTGCGGATGTTCCACTTGCCGGCACACGAGGCTGAACGACAATTAGTGTGATATGTGTTGTCCAGCACCCCGGGTGAGAGTCACTCCTCACCAATCTGCCCTTATTTTCCCACACCTGGTACTCCCTTCTGGCGGTTGATTATTTCATCCAGGCGTGCCCGCGTGCCCCTGGCAGCCGGGCTGTGCTAGGGCAGCTCCCTCCTGTTTGTCCTGTTGGCGGCACTTTTCCCTTTCTCCCATGTTTTTCCCTAGACTGCTCTCCTCAGACTTTTGGGATCCCGCTTTTCCAAGTCATCGCCAACGACCGTGCCTACAAGCAACTGCAGGAAGCAGTGAAGAAGAGCCGCCGGCTCTGCCTGGAGGTGGAAGCGACGGTGACGAGGTTTCGGGCTCAGAGGCAGAAGAGGTCCCCGATGGGCAGGAGCTATGGCCTGGTACCCTGCGGGGTCTTCCCGGAGGAACCTCTTTCCCCAACTTTTCTCGACAACAGCTCCTGGAGCCAGCGAAGGGTACGATTGCAAAAATGGGCTCCAAAAATGGGGGGTGGTGGTGGTGGTGCGGGTCAGGGGAAGCTCTGACTTCAGCAATAAATATGGTTTCCCAGGGTCTTTTCTTAATGACCGTGAGTTAATTGTGCTGCATGCTGGGTCAGTCCTGGTCTGCCCTGGGGGAAAGGGGATGGCCCTACTCTGCCCCAGAGATGGACTGTGAGGGGTGGGACACGCTTTGCGAGCTCAGCTCTTGTGGAGCCAGGGTTACCAGAAGGACGTGGCCAGGCAGTCAAAGGTACATAGGGGTAGGAAGAGATTCATCATCAGGAGGGTGGATTTTTCTGCTCCGCCATTGCATCACGTCTTGGAGACCGGGCCTCACACTTCCAAAATTCCCACCAGAAGTTGTGGCCGTGGATGGTGGGTCCTGTTGGCTCCCTGGCCGCGCAGCAGAGAGGGACCCCTCGCTGCTGTGGGGGCATCAGCTGTGCCGCCGAACTGGTCGGCTTTCGGCATTGACTACCCTGGCGTCGAAGGACAAGGAAGGTGGTGGGACGGGTCAGCCGTGGCCACCTTCTTGGCTTTAGTCCCGGCGAGGGGAGGTGGGTGTTGGGCTGGGTTTGGTTTGCCTCATCTCTTTGGAGCGGAGACCCACGCCTGGCTCTGGCTCAGCGCCCGTAACCCCCGGTGTGAAGCAGCTCCATACGGGTAACTAAATCCAATGTGTTGGGCAGTCAAAGGGGAAAGATTTGGGGACGTTTCCTCTTTCCCCATGTCTGCGTGCGGTGTAGGGTCTGCCCCAGCGGGAGGACTGTGTTTAGAGACACCTCACACTAGCAGCGGTGCATGGAGAAGAGTGCATGGGAGATGAAAGGTCTCTCTGTGGTTCCCTTGAAGCCCAGACAGGCTCTGTAGACCTCTGTGTTCATTTGGAGGTGATGCCTCCCTTTCCCACAAACTTCTGAGGTCACAGCAATGATGGTGTACTGGGATCTTGTGGGGTTGTTCCCACAAATCACCTCTGCTCCATCTCAGGGGGCAATGTCCGTGGACTCCATCGCTGACCTGAGCGACAACACTTCCAAGCTGCTGGAGGCACTGCAGTTGTCGCACCCCCACGAGCTGGATCCACGCAGAAGCCTGGGCAAGAAAAAGATGTTGAGCCTCAACCCCATCACCTGGCAGGTCCCGCGGATTGTGGACCGATGTTGCAAACACATTGAAACACACGGTAAATAGACATGTCCCCGCAGCCAGATGGCCTGTCCCACAGTAGGTCAGTAAAACCCATCACGCGTGGTGGGCTGGGGCAGTTTGGCCCGGCCGTTCCCCAGGACGGGAGGAGGCGGTTGATTCCTGGGGCAGGGAATGCTCCTGAGAGCCACCCAGGGAGAGTCCTCTGGGCTGGGCTGGGAAGGGAGTGTCACCGTGTGTATCGGGAACCCATCTCCTGGTGCGCTCTGGTCTTCACTCCCCCTGCAGATCCAGCATCTAGCTCAGCGTGACTACAGATGAGATCCCCTTCCTGACCCACAAACACCCCCAGAAAAATCTTATGGCTCCAAAATCTTTCTTTTTAGCCCCTCTGCCAGGAGCAGGGAAGGACGCGCTGCCTCGCGTGCAGTGCAAGAGAAGCCCTTCCACGATGTTGAGGTGCTCCAAGGACTCGCCAGGGTGGCAGGGGGCGGTGGGGATGCAGAGCACTAACCTATCTGTCTCCCAGGTCTCCAAACGGTGGGCATCTTCCGCGTCGGGAGCTCCAAGAAAAGAGTTCAGCAGGTAAAGCGAGACATTTACTGCATCCTCTGTAGCAGTGCCGCGTCCAAAGGACAGATGCTTGTGTGGGTGGGGAGTGAATAAAGCAGACATTGACGTGGAGGGGTCTAAAATGTCACGGGCACATGCTGCATCACAGACAACCTGTAACGTGTGGCTGGGTCCTTCTCCCAGCCGTGGAGAGCAGGCTTCATCTCTCCAAGCTGCCTTTAGTAGATGAGCCTCCATCCCCTGGTTGGCACTTCAGAGCCCCATCTGGGCTCCCTTCACCAGCCAGGAGCTCCTTCTGGTCCTGTGGCCCATCCTCTGGGCAGCAGCAGGCTGTTGGGCTCTGGCATGCCATTTTTGGGGGTGCCCTGCATCTGGGGGACATTGGGAGTCCTGTCCTTCCATTGCAGTAGCTCTGTACAGGGGCAGACCCTGACAGCACGACTCACACAAAGAGGAAGAACTGACTGTTGCTTTTATTCTTCTCTTTTCTTCCGTCTTTAAGCTGAGGGAAGAGTTTGACCAAGGCCTGGATGTTTTCTTGGATGAGCATCAAAGCGTTCATGACGTGGCTGCTCTGCTCAAAGAGTTTCTTCGGGACATGCCGGATTCCCTGATTCCCAGGGAGCTCTACGGAGCCTTCCTCAGCACAGCCTGTGAGTACCGGAGCGCAGAGACTCGCCCTGCGCAGTCGTGTCCCCCCCGTTTGATTTTGTAAGGAAAAAAATGGGAATGTTCCTCTCTTGCAATGACCTGGCTCAGTAACAGGTCCCAACACCACCCAGCATGCTGCGCAGGAGCTCAGCCCAGCGGTGAGCACTGCCTGGAGGGTGTCTTTGCAAATGCTCTGCCCAGGTCGCCCCCCCCACCCCAGCACCGTATTTCGGGTGACTGAGTTTTTAGGCAGTCTCCACAGCTTCCAGCATCACTCTTTCTTGGTCTCCTTCACCATCTCTTTGCTTCCCTTTCGCCGTCCTTCGCTCCTCAGATTTGATTCGCCAAATCCTTGAGTCCCTGTGTTATGGGTTGAAGAACCCACAACAATTTATCATAGAATTTTTTGTTGTTTCGACAATTATTCTATCACCCGATGACCCGTCCCCACCCGGGAAAGGGAATCGAGAATCATAGAATGGTTTGGGTTGGAGGAGTGTGTGAAAAACAGTGGTGTTTTCTCCAGTATTCCACCTTCCAATGGTCTCCCGGTACCCTGAGCCTCAACTCTTGTTAACGTTGTGCAGCCTTTAGTGGATCTCTGTCCCACCTGCGCAGCCGCTGTTTGAGCCCGTCCAGCTCTGCGGTGGACGTGACATTCAGCAGTTGCAGCGCTGCAGTTTGGTTATGTGCTCCATTATACGCTGCTGTCGTCCCTGTTTTCTTGTCACTGCTGCGGGGTGTGATCTGAGCCGACCCTCAGCTCACATCGGGTTGGTGATCCTCACACCTGGACCAGAAGATCTTGCCAGTTCTCCCTGTATAAGTGAGCTAAGGAGCCTCCCTTCGCAGCCAGCACCAGCACAGGGTACGGGACCATGTGGTCCCCCCTTTCCTCACCGGCCGTGCGTCACACAGAGCTTCGAATGTCTCTTTGGCATCGTATCCTCCTTTATTTATTTATTTTTTTAGCCTTCTCCAGCCTTGGCTGGCTGAGGGTGTGCCTTCTCCCCGTCCTCCCCCCGTCCAGCTCAGCATCAGTGAGGTGACTTTCTTCCCCCTTGATGACACTGTTAATAAAAAGGTGGAATGGCCCCGGACCGTAGGGTGAATCCATGAGTTCACATCACAGCACGTACGATTTTTCAAACATTTGGCTCCCGGGTCCTTCCTTACCACCCTTCTTTGCCAAAACCGCTTGACAGCAGTGGGATTAGCCATGTGCTCCCTGCTGCTGCCACGGGGAGTTGCTCCAGTTTGTGGTTTGGGTTTTTTGGGGGGGATAATTGGATTATAATCCCTCTGGTCGAGGACAGTCTTTGACTATGGGGCTGTACAAACTCAAATGCAATCATGTCATGGCTGAAAGAGTTGGAGGTGTTCAGCCTGGAGAAGAGAAGGCTCCGCGGAGATCTTATTGCGGCCTTCCAGTCCCTAAAGGGGCTCCAGGAGAGCTGGGGAAGGACTTTTTACTGGGGCATGGAGTGATAGGACGAGGGGGAATGGCTTCACACTGGAAGAGGACAGATTTAGATTAGA
>VUYV01000597.1:131343-144666 GCA_008711295.1 Anarhynchus alexandrinus | reverse complement strand
CCCACCTTGCGGTGTGCATCCCTACACGCCTCTTGTCCTGCTGCACCCCCAGCGCCCTCCGCTGCTCCGGCCCCTCAGGATGGCGCGCTGATCCCCGCGCCGTGCTCAGCTCCATCACCAGCCTTCTCCAAATTTTCTTTGCCCTTGGTGGTGTCTGCATTTCTGCGCATTTCTTGCCTGTCCTTTGCGTGCGCGCATCTCTGTACGTGTGACTGCCAGCGACGTCTGTGCGTACACCCGCGTTTTGGCTGCAGGACAGGTTAGTCCCACAGAGGCTCAGAATTTGAGGTCCTGCCCTTCCCTGTGATTAAATGAGGTGGGGCACAAGGGCCTTGCATCCCATGATCTGCACCCGGGATCATGGCATGTAACTCGGGGTGGATTTTGCTCCCCTGTGCTCTGAGGTGGGGCGTGCTCGGCAGCCTTCGGTCTCCTCGTAGAGCTGGTGAGTCCATCAGCCAGCGTGGGCTGTCCTGTGCGAAGGGGTTTCCTGGAGCACAGACCTGACGAGTCGTCTCTGCTACCGCTCCTTGCCTGTCTTCACGTTCCTTTTGGGACTGTCCGAAGAGATGGCAAATCTTCGGGGTCGCTGCTAGAGGCCATTCGGGCATGGAGTTGGCCATAGAAGCAGTTTGCAGATAGCATATCGCTTTTTTTATTATTATTTTCTTAGGAGCACAGAGAATAAGGATTCAACAGAGGAGCACACTCCATCCCCGCTGCCCGGTCGGACCCGCACCCTGGAGAGCAGCTCGGTCTCATCAGACCTGTACAGCAACGTCTCATTCCTCAATCTGGACGTTGGCATCTAGCAAGCCTGGTCCATGCCCTTCTGCGCTGCCTTCTGTGGGCAGAACTGGGCAACCTTCCCCCGGTGAAAACAAGTCCTCTATCCCACATTGGAGGAGCGGAGAAGTGAAAGGAGTGTGAATGTCTGCGGGAGCATCTTTGCTGCCAGCAGACCCACAGCAGGAGATGTGTTTGCAGGTGGCCAGGAGAAAGGCTTTCCATGTGTGGGTTTGTTGCTTGATGGCAACCAAGAAACCTGCCCGGGGAGGTCAACCTCTCTCCTCCAAATGACCACCAGCGCAGTGCACTGGGACAGCAAACTGGTGCAGACTGGGGAGCAGCAAGCAGGGGTGTGACAGCTCGTTCCATGCTCGGCAGACGGGACTCAGAGGTCCAAACCAGACCCCATCTGGTGCTCCTCCAGGCGTTCGCTGGGCTCTGGCGGATAGGGACCGTTAGGAGGACAGCAAGGATGGAAAAACGCAGAGCAGCACTGGGCAGTTGGTGCTTTGGGATCCCGTTTGATGCGCGTTGTTGGGCGGAGGGAAAGCTCTCTTGGAGCTGAAGGAACACCCATGGAGGTAAAGCGACAGCGCCATCATGGCAAAGACACCCCGGCCTGCCGTGTTCAGAGTGAATCACAGCTTTCTTCTTTGTTTCAAACTGCTCATTTTATAGACAGAAAACACTGTCTCGACCCCCAGAATGTATGGCTGGTGTAGTAAGAGGGAACAATATACTCTGAGGATTATAAACTTCAGTTTTCCTCAAGTTACTATTCAGTAAGTAGCCCTTCTGATGTATTTTACAGATTATGGTGTCTTTTCATGGTCTTTGGCTGAGAACTGTCTGGTTTGGTTTGTTTGTACTGCTCAGGCGTCGGAAGCCACTGCAAACGTACGTTTCTAGCTGGTATGGCAGAATGCAAGTTATCAGCAAGTATTTTGTGTTGGTTTCTTCCCATTTACTGTGCCGGACACGGCCTGGCAGCCCCGTACCCTGTAGCCCCCATGGGTGGGTTGTCCCTGGGTGAAACAGGGGCGTAGGGAGGGATGCTCAGGGCAGCGGTCCCCAGGCAGCTGTGGCTGCCACAGACACACGATGGAGGGGGAAACGTCAGGGGGTGTGTGGAAGGGGATGTCAAAGACATAGAGATGGCAAAAGAGGAGCCTGGGAATTTTGCATCCAATGGTTTTTGTCTGTCTTCTGAGAGCGTGTCGTTTGTAATGAAATTGAATATATAGTGAAATGTCAGTTGTGATGTTCACAGTTTAGACCTTACTTCCAAGTAAATCATAGAAACNGGAGAAGTGAAAGGAGTGTGAATGTCTGCGGGACCATCTTTGCTGCCAACAGACCCACAGCAGGAGCCGTGTTTGCAGGTGGCCAGCAGAAAGGCTTTCCATGTGTGGGTTGGTTGCTTGATGGCAACCAAGAAACCTGCCCGGGGAGGTCAACCTCTCTCTTCCAAATGACCATCAGCGCAGTGCACTGGGATGGCAAACTGGTGCAGACTGGGGAGCAGCAAGCAGGGGTGTGACAGCTCGTTCCNGCCATTCCCCCTCGTCCTATCACTCCATGCCCCAGTAAAAAGTCCTTCCCCAGCTCTCCTGTAGGCCCCTGTAAGGGACTGAAAGCCGCAATAAGGTCTCCCTGGAGCCTTCTCTTCTCCAGGCTGAATGCAGTTGAAGAGTGCCCAGAAGAGGGCAGGAGGGTGGGAAGCGGGTAAGGGGCGGGAGGAGATGGGAGGAGAACTGGTGCCCTCTCCTGATGGGAGAAGAACTGGTGCCCAGAGGAGTGCTGATGTGGGAAACTGGGGCAGACAGGTAGGGAAGGAAGGTGGGTAACGCTGGAGAGCAGCAGGAAAGAAGACAGAAATGAGCTACACCAGGTTTTTTAGTGTTGGGGGCAGATGGATCTGGTGTCACAGCTCCTCTNTATACTCTGAGGATTATAAACTTCAGTTTTCCTCAAGTTACTATTCAGTAAGTAGCCCTTCTGATGTATTTTACAGATTATGGTGTCTTTTCATGGTCTTTGGCTGAGAACTGTCTGGTTTGGTTTGTTTGTACTGCTCAGGCGTCGGAAGCCACTGCAAACGNTTTTTTAGTGTTGGGGGCAGATGGATCTGGTGTCACAGCTCCTCTCGTCTGCACTGCCTGAAGTCAGCTGCAAATCCATGACTTCTGTTCTGGAGAAGCCAAGAAATACACACTGATGATTGCAGAGATGCTTATTCTCCATGAAACACAGCAAAACCATCCGGCTTTATAACTCAGGGCACAGAGAGTTTGGCCTTCTGTTGCTCCATCGGTCTCCATCCATCTGTCATTTGGGGTTGTATTTAGACGGCGGAGCTTCTCACATGTGATAGAAATGTCTGTTCCGTGATGGATTTAACTGTCTGCTTTCGCGTACGGCTCTGAAACTCCCCCAACTCAACCTCAGCAGAGAACTGATTGAAATCTCTCTCTGTAGAAGTTCCCAGCCCGTCGCTACGAGCTCCTCACCACAGGTGCCGTGTGCTGACATGTGGGCATAGTTTCTTCTTTTCTTGTGGTTTCAAATGTTTCTGTTTACACTGGCACGTTGGGTAGAAGCTGGAGGACTTGACACCACTTCCCCTCCCGAAAGCAGCTGAAACATAAAAGAGTACTTTTGAAAAGAAAACCAGGCTGGAGTGTTTGGCAGAACGGTGGCTCAGGGAGGACAAGGAGGGTCGGGGATGTTTAAAGGGGGATCGAAGCTCCATCAGTGGTTCGCTCTGTGTGGGTTTTCCTACGTTCTCACCCAGAGTCGGTCCACGGATGAGAGGTGGAATGGGGAATCATGGCCGGTGTGCGGGGAAGCTTTGTTCTGGCAGGATGCTCGGTGTGGGGCCGGGTACCAGCTCAGTCCTGGACATGGGGGGGACACAGGTCAGAGTCTGGCCTGAGATGGAGGTTCTGGCAGCACGTGGTGGCCGGACAGTCGGAGCGGGGCTGGAGCTACACCAGCGGGTGGCCCTGGGGATTAGGCATCGGGTGGGAGCACCTCTGCAGAGTGAGTGTTGTGTGTTTGGGTTCTCGCAGCCCAGCTCCTCCTGGATGCTCCACATGGTGCTCACACCACCGGGAGTGACTTGGCGGCCATGTTTGGCTATGCCTGGGCCCCCAGGTGAGGTTTGTCGTTAAGGTAAGAGTTAACGTTAATTTCCCATGGAAAGTTGTGTTTGTGTCCTCCCAGCTGGGCTTGGTCCTTGGTTGCGTGGGGGAAAAATACGCACACAGTGCGGAAGCAGCCTTCCCCTGGGGGCTCACAAGAATGGCTCCACCACGGGGACCTCACCTGATGCACCCCAGGGGACTACAGGTGCCTTTGGTGCACCCCAGGGGAGCCCTGGCTCTGTGGGATGGTAGGCGATGGAGGGACTGGGACAGGCTGAGCTTGGGCTGTGGACCAGTGCCTGCCCTTTGCTCCCACCACTGGCTCTAAAGGGGGAGGTGACGGCAGTTCCTACAGAGGTAGGATACCTCTGCCTTGGCATCTCCTGAGGATGCTCTGATTCCCCTGCCACGGGCAGCGGGCCANGGGGAGGTGACGGCAGTTCCTACAGAGGTATGGAACAGCCTACCCCTCCTTCCCCAAGCCTGGTGGTTTGGCTCTGAGCACGAGGCCTTGGTCTTCTAGTCTAGATCTGAACGTTGCTGAGGTGGCAGCAAGTTTTCTGGAGCTGTGGCTGAAGGGTTCACTTGTTGAGCTGGATACCTCTGCCTTGGCATCTCCTGAGGATGCTCCGATTCCCCTGCCATGGGCAGTGGGCCGTCCTAGCCCAGGGCAGCAGCTCCTGCAGCCCTCAGGGGACTTTTCAAAAGAAATGGCCTGGTACCAAACCAACTGGATGTGAGCGTACAGAGCAAGGGTTGAAGAGAAGCCCCCATCAAGGGCCCATCCATGGCCCCGCGCGTCAGGACTCGCCCCTTTGGCAGCCCTGTTGCCCAGGGCCTCCTCCCTGGGCCAGTCCGAGGCGAGCTGGGCTGGTTTGCCAAACTCCGTGCTGAGGCGTAGGGAGATGCTTGGCCCCTCGGAGCGGACGTGTGCTCCAGCAACGCTGGTGTCTCGCTCTGTGTGGGAGCAGGGAGCCCACGGCTCGGCTCGTGCGCCTCGCTGCCGTAACAGTGTCCTGGCTTTGGCGACACCTTGTAGCATCAGGAGGGTTATTAATTAATGGGGGAGCCTTTCTGTGCCCCAGCCTGAGAGGCAGGAGGGGTTCCACCATAGCCTCAGGTGGGTCTGTCCAGCGGATGGTACCTGTCTCATGGTACTGCTCAGGGCTGAGCTCTTATTTTGCAAAGGTCCCTTCCCTGTGGATGGGGACAGTCGGGATGGGTGGAGAAGGAGTTTCTGGAGAACAGCAGGCTGAAGAGAGAAGTGTGGGCTGAGAGATAGCTGGTGAAAGCCTCCCAAGAATTGATAAGCTCCAGAGACGAGCAGCGCTGGTGAGTCTGCAGGAGCGGATAAACTCAGGACACCATAAGTCTGCTGAAGGTTTCTCAGGTCACCATAAGTCTGCTGAAGGTTTCTCAGGTCACCAGCACGCTGGAACATCAGCGGCCAGCTGTGCAACCGAGACCATATCCAAGGAGGCAGCGGCTGCTCTGTGTGGACAGACTACAGGATTATACCTGCTGCAAGAGCAGACCCTCTGGGGGACCTTCCAAATCTCCTACCAGAAGCCCCTGGCATGTCAGCGTGACTCTCCGCTCCTCAGTCAACAGCCAGCCTTGGTGCCATGTGGTGTGAGGGACTAGTTATCTCCTGTGGGTCGTAACAGCTTGAGTCTGTTAACAGTAACGTACTAACGAGGACAAGGTGTTCCAGTAACTGTCGGCTGTGACTTGATGGTGGATCTCTGTGTCCCCGCTGAGGGGGAGTGTTGGGAAGAGGGCAGATCCTCGGGTTGGGAGGAGCTGTTACAAATGTTCACCAAGAACTTTGAATCCAAGAAAGAGCAGGTGATCTTCATACCTTCATTTGGACAAAAAGGCACTCAAATCGTTTTGCCAACCTGAAATCTGGATGGTAAATCAGCTTTTTTTGTCATCATGGGGAGAATGTGAAATCTCGGAGTCCTACCTAGTCTCCTAGGTGTACAGGGAATGGTCGGTTAAGGCTCACTGGGTGCAGTGGGTGATGGACCATCCTGGGGAGACCTCCCTGCAAGGACGTCGTGCATCGGATTCCTTGGGGACCAAGGGGGAACATACTCTAATGGAAGAGGAAAGGGAAAGGCACAGTTGTGCAGTCGTGGCGATACGAAGTCTGGAAGTGTGAGGGGAACGCAGACAAGCAGGATGGCACACCACTGCTGGCGGCGCCGGAGACAGCGCTGAGCCCACCGCCTGTCCGTGCTGATGGCAAGACCGACAGCCCCAAACTGCCAGTGGAGATGGCACAAAGCTTCTGCACCCCTCACCTTGAGTTCATGGTGAGAACATCACAAGGACTTTGCCGCCCAAACATTTCAGCAGCTGCAGCCCTCGGTCTGCTCCTAAAGGGGGAAGCCAGAAGCATCGAGGCTGACATTAAGCTCTTGAGCAGAGCACAAACCCAGCAAAGTGCTTCATGCCTTGAAGAGCAGAGAGCTCTTGAAGCGGCCAGAGCTCAACCTGATGCCACTGCTGCCAGGTGGGGCTTCGACTTCTCATTGCTACCGAGAGCGATGGATCTGGCACTGAGGTCAGACACAGCCTCTATCACATGGTTTTGATCAAATTTTTCAGTATCAAAAAAGAAAAACCCAAGCAGAGGGAACATTTCCTCCTTCCCCGTCACCTCAGCGAGTCACCCGGAGAAAGGTTGTGGCGCAGACTGATGCCACCAACATCACTTTGGCTTCTCTCCCTTGATTCCTCTGAACTTTCATTTGTTCTTCCACTGCTTTTGCTATATATCTCTCTAAGAACTGAGTGTGGAGAAATTATAGCAGCTAATATATGAACTTTAACGCGTTCATGGCACACGGGAAATACGCGCTGCAGAGCTACACCACAGCTGGGGATGTGGGAGACGTGGGGCTTGCAGCCCCTTGGCCAACAGGTCTACACAAGGCTGCAGCGTTGAGCCGCCTGTCTATGTTGCCCCCTTTGGAAGCCACAGAAGGATTTAAAAGGTGACCAAGAGGTTTGTGGTCACCGCGGGGCGTTACGGCAGGCATCGAAGTCATCCCTATGAGGGCTTCCAGGCAGCTGGGCTGGTTGCCCTTACATTTTGCGCTCCGTATTCCACACCACTCCCACGGGGCGATGGGCAGAAGCGCGAGGCGCTGCAGAGCCGGCGTCAGAAACACCACCGCGCGGGAGACGGCATCACTGCCCGGCTCATCGCCGTCCGAATGGGACGGGGATGCTGCAGCACCAGGTGGCTATTTGCTCTGCTGCGCAAGGAAAGCCCTTCTGAAGTCAACTTCCCCGACGCCGTCATGGTGGGGCGCAGGGGGCGGTTGGGGCTCGCTGGGAAGCACGCCCTCTTTCCCCGCTTGCTACCGAAAATATCAAAATCTCCGTAGGGTTTTTCTGCCACCGCATCGCAAGACTTGAAAACTGCTCGGCACGGTCCGGGCTGCCGCTGCCGGTGGGGATATTGCTAAAAACTCCGCCTGAGGGCAGCCCAGCGCCGCCCCCGCTGCTCTCTGCCCGGGAATCGCCGCCTCTCAGCCGTACGCAGAGGGGTTTTTCCCCCTCGAAAGCACGCCGGCTGCCGCTGCCTGGCACGCACCGGTGTTTGCTTATAGCTCCTTTTATTTCAGCCTCGCAAAACAAACCCCGCTTTACAAATGGGTTGCAAAGCACCGGCGTTCGTGAAGCATCGGCGTCGCTCTGGACCGGCTTTTGTCACCCTTCAGGTTCAGTTCTCACCGGGCTCTTTTCCCCTCCTCTCCAAGCCGAATCCGCAAACCTCTCTGATTTCACCTTTTTGAAACGATCTGAAATTTCCCTCTCGCTGTTTGTAGGGCCTCTGTGCTGGCGGGCGGGTGGGCTGCTTGGGGGNCAGCGATGGTGTGTGGGTTTCGAGGTCTCGGTGTTTCCGAGCTCGCCGGGTGCGGGGATGAGGGGAGCGAGACCCGGGCACTGCCCACGCTGCCCAACAGGGTTAGTTCAGACCACAAATGTCACACTCAATAGAAATTAGAACGTTTTCTGAGGAGCTCTCTCTCCCCCGTGACGGCTGCCACCCTGAGAACCCCTCGCCCCAATGCCGCAGCCCTGAGCCCTTCCCTTCCTCCCGAAGCCGCAGCGCTCGCAGGGTCCCACATCGGCTGTCACTGCCGGGAGCGCACGGCTTCCACCGATAGAACGGGCTGAGGGTGATCCCTCTGCGTTTTGTATTGGTATCGGGATCAATACTGGTTCTTTAGTGCTGTTAATGTTAATTATCTGGTCTTATCCTATTAAATCTGCTTGTATTTCAGCCCTCAGGTTTCCTTGTTTTGCCCCAATTCCCCTTCCCGGGTGGGGAGGGGTCATGGGGTGAGAGAATAAATGTCTAAATGACAATAAATTGTTGTGGGTTCCTCAAACCAGGACAAACTCATAAATGCAGAGAAGTAACAGCATTCTTGTAAGGGGTGCCCACCTCCGTTTGCCCTGTCGTAGGGCAGTTTTTAAGGTCGTGGCAGGAGGAGAAAGAGAATCTACAGCAAAGGCCATTCTCACGCGCTGGGGAGTGACTTCAGCCCGCAGAAGGGATGACGGAGGGGTGAGCGCTGAGGAAAGGGGGCAAAGCTCGGCTGGAGGAGAAGTGGAAAACTCATCTGACAGCACTTCGAGCTCTGGTGGGGTGGAGGGACAACGATGCAGGGAAGGAAACAGGGCACCTGGGAGGAAACCTGAACATCTCCAGAACATCTCCAGCCCCAGGAGAAGCTGTCTGGGACCGGGTTCCCACCGGGCAGGAGGGACCGGCGCCACGGAGGAGGAGGGGGGGGGGATGGAGGGACATCCCCCCCACACACCCCCGTGGCTGCTATGGTGTGGCAGGGCTTTGGCCACCCGGCTCCACAGGACACGGGTCCCCAAGCCCCTGTCCCCGGGCATCCCCCATGCCCATCAGAACGCGGGGCCAAGGCCAGTCCCGCGTGGGAGATGCCGGTCCCTCCTCCCGCGGGGGCGAGGGGAGACCCCCGGGCCACCCTCCGTGGCCGGGGGGCGGGGAGGGGGCGGACGAGAGGGGCAGGGGGGTGCCCCACGGAGACCGCGGGGGGATCCCACGGGAGCGACGCGGTCCCCCGAGGAGGGCGGGGCGGGGCGGGGCCGCCACGCCCCTGCCACGCCCCTCCCACCGCCCCCCCGTGGGCGCGGGCGGCTCCCGGCGCTAAAACCGCCCCGTCGCGCCTGGGACGGCGCCGCACCGGACCTGCCGCTGCCCGGGGAGGATCGGAGCCGAGCCCGCCGGTGAGTCCCGTCCCGTCCCGTCCCGTCCCGTCCCTCTCCCCCTTCCCCTCCCCGGAGGGGCTCAGCACCTCTATCCTATCCCATCCTATCCCATCCTATCCTATCTCATCCCGCCGGGAAAGCGTCCCGGGGAGCGGGACGCGGTTTGTGCCACCGTCGGGTCTGGCCCCCACCGGGCGCGGGAGCCGCTTGGTGGCCCCTTCCCGCCGGCGCTGGCCCAGAGGCAGCCCGAGCTCAGCGCTGGCCCCCGCCCCTCTCCTCTCCGCCGGTTGTACCGGTACCTTCAGCCCTCCGTGAGTCCGCTCCGGGCATGGGCTGTGGGGCAGGACCCGGGGGGAGCCAGCGGCACGTCCCTGGGAGCCGGGCTGGCTGCCCAGAGCATGGTCACCCCAGGCTCAACGCGGTCCAGGGCCCCCCGCCATTCTGGCCGTAACCTCCCCTGAAGGCAGAGGAAGGAGCTGGGTCCAGGACCAAGACCTTTGCCTGCTCAGGACCAAGACCTTTGCCTGCTCAGGACCAGTTTCTTACTGGGTTGGGCCCCTGCTTGGCTGTGGGATGAGCTGGGAGGATGGCTGAGCTGCCCAAGGAGCTGGGTGTGCTCAGAGCTCTGCAGGGTGGGGGTTGTGAAGGGCAACGGCAGCCCTGAACTTGCTGCACGGAGCAAGAGGTGGCAACCTGTCCACAGAGAAGTGGCCCAGAGGGGGGCTCTGCCCCGGCCCCAGCCTGCTGCTGCTCCCCAGAGGGTTTACTGGGGCTGTCTGCCCGGTGCGCGCCCCCCAAACCTCTCCTTCCCCTGACTTCTTGCCCCCAGCCATGGCCGATGAGCTCAGTGAACTGCTGCGGGAGTTCGACGAGGTGATGGAGGACTTTGACCGAGGCCCTGCATGTCAATACGAGCAGCACCTGGAGGAGCTGAAGAGGAAAGCAGGACACAGCGTGTACGACAGCGGCATCGATGAGCTGGAGAGTGAGTCTGGGGCTGGGGAGTGGAGTCCTCGGGGAGGACGGTGTCTGTCTGGCTGGAGTTGCTCTGGGGTTCCTCCACGGGAAACCACGGAGCTTCCTGCTGCTCCCGCCGCCGAGTTGCCCGCCTGACTCCTCTCCCGCGGGCTGGATGAGTCGCGTGGGGTGGTGTCTGCTGGATCCTGGCCCAGGGGCTGCCAACGGCCGCTGGGGCTCCTTCTGCTGGGTTGGATGCTGCAGGACCGCACGAGGCTCGAGATAACCAGGAGCTCAGAGGGAACCAGGGCGCTGTAATAACCCCGAGGAGCCCCCATGGCCATGTCTGGGCAACCTCTGGTGCTGTTTGGCTTGGCAGAGGAGCTCAGGTCCCTTTTTCCGAGCATTCCTTGCAGCAAGGGAAGAGCAAACAGGCTGACCAAGAGTGAGGGTGGATCAGGGGCCCCACGCCACGCATGAGAGGGGGCAACAGAGCTGGTGGGGGGTCTGGAGCACACGTCTGGTGAGGAGCGGCTGAGGGACCTGGGGGTGTTCAGCCTGGAGAAAAGGAGGCTGAGGGGAGACCTTCTCGCTCTCTACAGCTCCCAGAAAGGAGGGGGTAGTGAGGGGGGGGTCGGTCTCTCCTCCCAAGGAACAGGCGATGGGACAAGAGGAAACGGCCTCAAGTTGCCCCAGGGGAGGTTTAGGATGGATACTGGGGAAAATTTCTTCCCCAGAAGGGTTGTCCAACACTGGCACAGGCTGCCCAGGGACGTGGTGGAGTCGCCATCCCTGGAGGTACTTAAAAGATGGGTAGATGTGCTGCTGAGGGACATGGGTTAGCGGTGGGTTTGGCAGTGTTAATGGTTGGACTCGATGATCTTAAAGGTCTCTTCCAATCAAAAAGTTTCCATGATTGTATGAGATTGGTCCCTGGTCCTGCAACTTGCTTACAAGGTGCCTCTCACCGTGGCCCGTGGCTGATGCGTTGTATCCGCAGGTACCAGCACGTCCCCGGGAAGCAGCCTCAACTCCAGCGAGGAGGACCTCAACACCCCTGCCGACGCGTACCCCTCCAAAGGTGAGGCTGCAGGGTCTGCCCGGAGGGCTGATGCCAGAGCTTCCTTCTGAGCGCTTGGCTCGGCAGCCGTGGGCCTTCACCGGCCCTTGGAGGGGGGTGACAATGGGGCCCTGCAGGGTTTGGGGGTGGCAATGAGCCCTGGGGTCCTGGCTGGATCCGGGAAGAGGTGTGAGGTTGGATTGGGATGTTCCCAGTCAAGGCTAGACTGAGCCAGGGGTCTGGTTGGGGGGGTCACCGAGAGGGGCTCTGTCCCCCACCTGGGAAATGCAGGATCGTGCAGGGATGAAGGGGCACAGGGAAGGTGAGCACCCGTCCCACCATGGATGGAGCCAGCTCTGGTCACCGCAGAGTCCTTCCTGGCCACCCCCTGCGTGGGGGAGGAGGTGCCCTGCCTCTGTGCTTCCCCCCCCAATGGAGCCTGCAGCGCTGCTGGCTGGGTTATGGGATGCTCATGTGCCGTGATACCCACTGGCACCGTCCTACCCCCAGAGCCCGTGTCTGAGAGCGGGGACAGAGCGGGTGCGGGGTGGGAACGCTGTGTGTCTGCAGGGCAGAGTTAGTCCTGGGGTTTTCCTTCCTCAAGCAGCATCCTCGGGGAAACCCTTTGCTCCTCAGCCCCGACCTCTGCGCGCACACGGGGGGGAGCACCCACGGGGAGGGGTGATGCTACGGCTGCCCTTAAACCCCACGCGAGCGCGGGACTCCAACTGCTTGGGAAGGTTCGGTGCTGCCCTTTTGCTGCCTTCAGCAGCTGCGTACAGCCGCGGGCTGTAATCCCACAGAGACCCACGGGGATGCTGCGCTCGGGGGCGTTTGGCTGAGGTTATTCCTGAGCCCCCGTTGCCCACGCAGCCCCCCCGTAACCCCCTCCCGCCGCGGCCAGGCAGCGCAGGAGCGGCAGGCGGCCGGAGCGAGGGGTAGGGAGCTTTCCTCTCCCAAATTAGAGGATGGGAGGGGTGGGGGTGGCAGAGACCTGACGGTGCGCTTCTCTCCGCTAGCTAAGCTGGGAGACACGCAGGAGCTGGAGGAGTTCATTGCGGACCTGGATAAAGTGTTGGAGGGTACGTACGCAGCTCTGATCCCGGCGCTTCCCTGCATCCAGCGTGGCGGGACGCCCGGGACGGGGCTCCTGCGCTGCCTCTGGCGCGGCACCCCTCTGGGCCGGGGGTCCCACTGCAGGGCGCTCAGAGCCCGCTTTGGGCTGCGGGGGTGGAATCCTTCTGTCTCTTCTTTTGCGAGGTGGGGGGGTGGGGGGGGCTCGTCTGGATGCCGCCCCCCCATCCCTCTCCAAGCTCTTCCAGCTGGGGCTGAAATTCCGCTGCCGGAGTGTCTCCCCCTCTCCGCTGCCTCAGTTTCCCCCAGCGGGTGAGGCGGAGGTGGCAGTACTGTCCCGGTGGAGGGGGTTGGGGATGTGGGGGCCAGATGGGTCCTGAGGGCGAAGGCCTCCAAAAAAAAAGGTGGCCAAACAGCCACAACCTGCAGAGCTATGGACGATTTCAGGAGGACGTACAGATGGTCGTGGCCGTCTGTCTCCATCCCCCCTCTGGCTGCTGCTTAAGGGCTTTTCTTTGCTGGGGGTGGGGGGGAAAGGTGAGCAGGAGGAAAAGAGGATTTTTCCTCATGGTACCCCCCAGCCTGGAAAAAAATCATCCCTGTGGAAATGTCCCAACTGGAGGGAGGGCAGTGAGGTTCAGACCCGATAGGCACCGAACGTGTGCCCGTGGAAGCGCCCCGTGGGGCGTGTTGGCACCGAGCGAGGCTGTGGGCAGGTCTCGCAGCGGGAACCGCTTCAGAGGGTCCGTGGGGAGGCAGAGAGGTGAATCCCGGCCCCCGGGGAGCGCGGGCGGACGGAGGTCTCCTCCTGCAGGTGTTCCCCTCCTGGCGAGGGGCTTGGCTGCAGGTACCCCTGGGGAAGGTGGTGACGCCGAGATGGGCAGCTCTGCCGTCCTGTGAGGGTGCCTGGTGCCCGGTAGCTTCATCACTGGGGGAAACTGAGGCAGAGGCCACCCTCCCTCTCCCTGGGGGACAGGCTGGAGGCAGAGAGAACTTGATTTAAAAAAAAAAAAGAAAAAAACCTCCCCC
>VUYV01000597.1:116040-127660 GCA_008711295.1 Anarhynchus alexandrinus | reverse complement strand
AAAGAGGATTTTTCCTCATGGTACCCCCCAGCCTGGAAAAAAAATCATCCCTGTGGAAATGTCCCATCTGGAGGGAGGGCAGTGAGGTTCAGACCCGATACGCACCGAACGTGTGCCCGTGGAAGCGCCCCGTGGGGCGTGTTGGCACCGAGCGAGGCTGTGGGCAGGTCTCGCAGCGGGAACCGCTTCAGAGGGTCCGTGGGGAGGCAGAGAGGTGAATCCCGGCCCCCGGGGAGCGCGGGCGGACGGAGGTCTCCTCCTGCAGGTGTTCCCCTCCTGGCGAGGGGCTTGGCTGCAGGTACCCCTGGGGAAGGTGGTGACGCCGAGATGGGCAGCTCTGCCGTCCTGTGAGGGTGCCTGGTGCCCGGTAGCTTCATCACTGGGGGAAACTGAGGCAGAGACCGCCCTCCCTCTCCCTGGGGGACAGGCTGGAGGCAGAGAGAACTTGATTTAAAAAAAAAAAAGAAAAAAACCTCCCCCTGGGGCAGCCTGCCTCAGTCGCAGTTCCTGGTATCTGTTCCCCCTTTCCCTTCTGAGCATCCAAAATGAGGTGGGTGGGGGGAAGCGCCGCTTCTGCTGGCCCTGAGCCACGCTGGGGGGCAGTGAGGCAGGAAAGGGACTGGACCCCCCCCCAACCCAGCAGAATTCTGCTCTAACCCTGCTGCTGGTGATGCCTGGGGGGGGTCCAGCGCGCCGTGCAGCCCTTCTCCCCCCAACAGTCCTCTCACCAATCTCTTTTCGTTTTTTGGGGTTTTTTTTTGTCCTGCAGAGATGTGAGATGTGGTTTCGGTGGCGCGTGTGGAGAGGAGGACCCACAGCAGACGAGCCCCCTGCCTCCCCGATGCAGCCTCTGCTTCTCCGCCCCTGCCACCCACTGCCGGCGCGGGCGACAGCGCGTCCCGTGTGCCGCTCCGCTCTGCGCCGGGGAAACGCAGCGCCCGCCGCCCGCGGGGACTCATCCGGCCGTGGGACGGGCGACCGGGCGGTGATGGTGGCCAGGCAGGTTCCAGCAGGGAGACGGGACGAGCTCTCGCTGGGGGTACCACACGTTGACCCACGAGGGGGGCTGGCAGCCCTCGGCACTGAGCGGGGTGGGGGGTGTCTATGCCACTGGTGAAGCCAGAGGAGAAACCCCGGGGGATTTTAGGGAGGATGAGCTCGCAGGGAGACCACGGTGTCCCCCTCCCGGGTGAGGGAAGCCTGTTCCCGCCGCAGCATCACCCGCGGGCAGTGCCCAGCGCTGCGGGCCCTTCGCTTTGCTCAGGTGGCCCCAAAGACAGCCCTGCCTGCGCCCCGCCTGCTGCTGTAAATACTGTAAAAAAGGACATTACGCACTGTACAGGCGGGATGTGTTTTTATAAACGGGGTATTAAGTCTCCGTGTATGTGTGTTTGTGTGGACGGATGGACAGAAGGATGGTGGCGGGCATGGATGGATGGACAAAGGGAGGGCAGTGGGGATGGATGGAAAGAAGGATGGCAGCAGGGATGGATGGATGGAGGGCGGACAGTGGGGACGGACAGAGGGAGGGCAGTGGGGATGGATGGACAGGATGGTGGCGGAGAGGGATGGATGGACAGAGGGAGGGAGGGCGGGCAGCGGGGACAGATGGACAGAAGGATGGCAGCAGGGATGGATGGACGGAGGGCGGGCAGTGGGGATGGATGGACAGAAGGATGGTGGTGGGGATGGATGGATGGACAGATGGAGGGCGGGCAGTGGGGATGGATGGACAGAAGGATGGTGGTGGGGAGGGATGGATGGATGGACAGAGGGAGGGAGGGCAGGCAGCGGGGACAGATGGACAGAAGGATGGCAGCAGGGATGGAGGGAGGGAGGGCGGGCAGTGGGGATGGACGGAGGGTGGGCAGTGGGGATGGATGGACAGAAGGATGGCAGCAGGGACGGATGGACAAAGGGAGGGAGGGCAGTGGGGCTGGATGGACAGATGGATGGTGGTGGGGATGGATGGAGGGACAAAGGGAGGGAGGGCAGTGGGGTTGGATGGACAGAAGGATGGTGGTGGGGATGGATGGATGGACAGAGGGAGGGAGGGCAGCAGGGACGGATGGACAGAAGGATGGTGGTGGGGATGGATGGACAGGGTCCACCCCGGGGTTCCTCCTCCCCAGCAGCTGTGCCGTGAGTTGTGGGATGAGCCGGAGGAGCTCAGGGGAAAGGGGAAACGTGGGGCTCTGCTCGTCTCTGGGGCGATGTCCGCGTGGAGCAGGACCACGTGCGGCTCTGTTGCAACCGTCTGAGCAGGAAACGAGGCGGTTTTAGCTTCTTCCCTCACCGCCGCGGTTCACGGGGTGCTGATCAGGAGGATATTGGTCATCTGATCTGCCAGCCTGGGGCTCAGCGCTGTCGCAGGGATCTGCTGGACGGGCATTCATGCTGCAAACTCCGGGGCTCGGGAGGGAGGGCAGGAGTGCGGCGGGGGGGCTTGCGAGGAGCCCCTGCAGAGCCTTGTGCAGGGCAGGTCATGCTCAGGGACACTTTCTGCCGTCGCTCTCCCCACGCTGCGTGACGTGGCCACTGATCTGCCTCCCAGAGGGCCCCCCCCGGCCCCGCTGAGGGGCAGCCAGAGGATGGGGGTCAGAGCAGTGTGGTGGGGCTGTGGGCGGCGGTGATGCTCGGAGATGTTCCAGTGATGCTGGGAGATGTGCCCGTGATGCTCGGCCGTGCCGCGGGGGCCGGAGCACCCCACTCAGCCCACATCCACGGGGCTGCGGGGACTGTCCCTGCCTCGCACGCTGGTGATGGCAGCGACCCTAGTGTCGCTCGGGACGTTTTTTTTTCCCCTCTGAGTCATTGCACGCAGGAGTCTCGCCCTCGCAGTCGAGCTCTGACTCTGGTATTTATTCCACCCACGGTCCTCTTCTGCCTCGGGGCAGCGCCAGCGCCGTTCCCAGCCTGCGTGGGAAGGGGGTCTTTCGCAGCCCACCCCCAGCCCGCCCCATGGCACGCTCTCGGGCCAGGTCATGGTGATGCTCGGTGCTGGGATGGGGAATCCCACACCGCCGCCTTCCCTGGGCGCTGCTCGCACCAGCGCGGCGTCTGCGGATGTTGCTAAGCAGCTGCAGATATAAATACTTTCGAGCCCCAAATCTGCGGTGGCTGATACGCCCCCGCAGCACGATAACGGCACGGGTGAAGCTCCAGAGGGGCGGTTTGTTGTGGGGGTTGGCAGGAGAGGGGTTTGGGTTCCACCCCGCGTTTGCCCCAGCCCCTCGAATGGGGCAGGGTACGCGGCAGAGCCATCCCATGCTGCGCAGGGTCCGCTCCGGGGCTCGTGGCACCTCCCGCACCCCGTGATACGGCTGTCAGCATCGGTTTGGGTGGGTGCTGGGGGGACGGCGGGGGTGGCACCGGGCACCCCACAGTGCCGGCGCTACGTGTGGGTGACGTGGGACGTAACGCCAGTGCCGTCCTGCCCAACCTGCACCGGCAGCGATGGTGATGCTCAGCCTAACCCCCCCCCCGGGACGGACCCCTGCCCGTCACTACAAGCAGACCCCCGTGGGCACAGGGGCTCCGGCACGTCACTGCTGGGACAGGGTGGGGGATTTTTTTTCCCTGGGGACCTCAGGCGAGGGTTGGGGACAGGCTTGGACGGCAGGGTGGCACTGAGATGGGGGCTATGGCATCCACCAGTCCATGGGGGGACAGCTGTCCAAGAGCTGTTGTGCAGCCTGGGGGGACCTGGAGGGGGTCTGGGGGGACCACCACCTCCTGGCCACGCTCACGGGGTGGCTGAAAACCCAAGAGCAGGTCAGCGGGGAGGGTCGGATGGTCCTTGTGTGCACGTGCGGCGGAGGAGCTGCAAAAATAATCAGCGCGAACGAGCACGTCCTGCGACACGTCAGTTCCTCCCCTGGGCCCTTCTCCCCCCCCCCAGCAGCTCGGAGGAGGCTGGACCAGGGCCAAGGAGCCCTGGGAGCAGCGGGGCCGGGATGCCGGGATGGACTTCGTGTGGGGCTCTGCAAAGAGTCTTGAGAGTCCTTTGGACCTGCCAGGGTGGGGAACCCCTCATTGCAGAGAAGCTGTGGCTGCCCCATCCCTGGAGGTGTTCAAGGCCAGGTTGGACGGGGCTTGGAGCAACCTGGGCTGGTGGGAGGTGGCCCTGCCCAGGGCAGGGGGGTGGAACGAGATGGTCTTCAAGGTCCCTTCCAACCCAAACCATTCTGTGATCCGGAGGCACGGGGAGCTGAGGGTGCTGGAGGAGCTGGGGTCGGTCAGTCCCTGAGCGGTGCTGCCTGGGGGATGCTGGAGCTCTCAGCATCCTGGTCCAGGCTGGCCGGGGCGCAGGCAACAGGGCGGAAAGCGGGCTGCAGCCTCCCCTGTCCCACCACGGTCAGCGGAGAAGAAACCCAGCCTGCACGGGGCCACCTGCAAGGCTGGCACCGCTTCCAGCCACGCCACCACCGCCCTGCGGTCGGCTGCCTGCTCGCTGCTCGCTCGTTTTCTTAGAAGCGAGAGCAGCGCACGCGGGGCCGCCGAGGGACGGGAAGTGGCTAACCGGAGCCGAGGCAACTGCACGGGCCTCCTGCCTGCACCTTTTCTTTCCAGCCCCGCTGCAAACCCAGCTTCTCCGGAGGGCGCGGTGGTTATCTACCAGCGGAGCGGGCACTGCTCCAGCGGTGGGTCCCACACGTTAATTTTCATGGGGTCTTCAGGAAGCCCCCGCTTCCGGGCGGGGGGCGCTGGGCTCCAGCTGCGATGCCAGCTTGCAGGTTGTCCTGGGGACCCAAACAGCCAGGCTGGGCCGTGGAGGTGAGAACTTTAGGAGAAGTGGCCCATAGCCACGCAGGGCAACCAGCCACCTCCTTCCCTTGCTGCACGGAGGACAGCCAGAAACCTCCTTGGTGGCCACCACCGTAGGGACCACCTCTGGGCAGATGTTGCCTGTGCCTCCCTGTGTTCTTCCTCCATAGGAAGAAGGGATGAGGCGCCTTTTGCTGGGTGGAGGCGTCCCTCAAGCCTTGCGGGGAGGCAGGGCAAGCATGTGGGTGTCAGGGCTTCTGTCTGTGCACAGAGGGTGATGGAGCGGGACATGGTCCCTCAGACTACCCAGGCCTGGTGTTCCTCGACAAAGTTGTTCCCACCTGGAGGATCTTCCTAGCCTCTGGGGGAGTAAAAAGAGTCACCAGAGTTCCCCTAAAGAAATTATAGGCTGAATTTTCTTCATCGCACCCAGCTGAGCGGGTCAGCCCTGAGAAAGGCACCTATGGTGAGGTATTTCACCACCAAAACACCAACAGCTGTTGCTCTTGTTGAGCTTAAAACCTGGTAGCAAGAGGGCCTCCGTGTCTGCCTGCAGAAAAATGTGGATCAGGACCTCAGTAGTCCCACCAAAATTTCTTCTTCGTCCCCATGTAACCATGGCTCTCTGGTCCTCTCTGGACTGCTGAGCTCCACCAGCTCCAGCTGGTTCTTTCTCCTCCAGCAGCCAGGAGGACACTCGCATGGTGCTCCGCAGGGCTGCGTGCGCTTGGGGACGTCTGTGGCATGTTGTGTTTCAGAGAGGAACCACGTCCTTTGGGGGAGGGAAGTCCCTGGCTGCCCAGACAGCGCGGCCGTGGTGACGCAAGAGGCTGTGACTACTCTGGGAGATAACCTAACGCTGGGGATGCCGTCTGCTGCTGCCTTTCTTTCCTGATAAGCCCTCTCGTGTTTTGGGGGGATCTTTCTCCATTTACGGGAAAGGAGAAGTAGAATCATAGAATGGTTTGGGTTGGAAGGGACTTTAAAGATCATCCAGTTCCACCCCCTGCCCTGGGCAGGGACACCTCCCACCAGCCCAGGTTGCTCCAAGCCCCGTCCAACCTGGCCTTGAACACCTCCAGGGATGGGGCAGCCACAGCTTCTCGGGGCAACCTGTGCCAGGGGCTCACCGCCTGCACAGGAGAGAATTTATTCCTGATATCTCATCTAAATCTCCCCTCTTCCAGTTTGAAGCCATTCCCCCTCGTCCTATCACTCCATGCCCTTGGAAAAAGTCCCTCCCCAGCTCTCCTGGAGCCCCTTTAGGGACTGGAAGGGCACTATAAGGTCTCCCCGGAGCCTTCTCTTCTCCAGGGTGAAGGAGCCGTAGGACCCTTTCAGATCCTGACTTAAAAGCGTATTTCCCAGCGCTCTTTTTAGCTGGTTCTGCAGTGCTGCGTGGGGGCAGGCACAACTCTCGTTGTAGGTCACGTTTCCCCTCCAAAAGCCCAGCTCGTCACTCCTGTGACACGTGGGGTGGCTTTGCCTCCTCCAAGGGAGACCCATGCTTGGGCAAGAGGGGAATGAACGTAGGCTTTGACTGCTCCTCTCTGTTGAAACACCACCCCAGAACCAAGCTTCCTTCCCAGAACCGAAAGCAGTGATGTAGCCCGTGTCTCCACCCTCCCTGCCCACAGCTTCCACCGCAGAGACGGCGGACCTCAGCTGCGATGCCATGGAGGGATGCGAAACCACCGAGGCATCCAGTGGGGACGTCGGAGACTCGGGCGTCCCGGGTCACGACTGTGCTGGGGGAGTCCCCAGGGTGGCCAACCCAGCTGCTGGTGGGACAGGCAGGCTGGAGGGAGGCTGGTTGGCGCAGGGCTGTGAGGAGAGCTGTAGTTCAGGCTGAGCAGCCTCAGATCCCGATTGAGAGTGACGGGAACGTGGCAACACGGCCCTTATGGGCCAGGCAAGAGGTCGGGGGCTCCATCAGCCATGGTGGGCTCAGGCTACCTGCGCAGGAGAATGGTGCAAGGAGGAAGGCAGCCAAGCTGCAACGGGCAGCGGGGTGGAGGGAGGTCTCCACCACCCACAGGGTGTTCAGAGAGCCAGGCTGAGCGCACCTCTCCATCCTCTGCAGCCCCCGCCGAGCCTCCAGCTCCACCAGCCCTCAGCAGGCTCTTCTCCAAAGAAGAGCTGGACCATCTTTCCAGATGCCTTAAGGCCTGTGAGTTGCATCGCTGCTCCAACCAGTGCCCAAAGGACCGTCCCAGTGTGAACCCCGTCAGTGCTCAAACTCATCCCCGTGGCGAGCGGTGTGGCACTGGCTCCGACCCGTGTCCCTCCAGGCTGCAAAGAGTGCTGGTGTCAACCAGAGCTGGGGGTCTTCCTCCTGGTCTGCACCCTCTGTCCTGATTTCCACCACCAGTGCCCCAAGGAAACCCCAAGGGAACCCTGAGGAAACCCCAAGGGTGGTCCCCACCTTGGGTCACCCTGGGGAGACCCTGGCAAGGTCGGCAGTGAACTGGCCGTCCGTGGAGACAGCACGTTATCTTTAGAGCTACCAGGGCAGACAACGGGCCAGGTTTTTTCGGGGTGTCCAGGCTGCAGACCAGGGCTGGGAGGTTTCCTCAGCGGTGGCGGAACTGCTCTTTCTGACTCCTAAAAATGTCCCCAGAGAGTCTCTGTGTGACCTCCCCCATCGCCCAGAGGACGGGAGAGCTCCGCAGCATCGCTCAGTGTGGAACGGGCGCGTTCCTCCTCCGAGGACGAGAGGAGACAAGTTCCTCCAGGTCCTCGCCAAGGTTTCACCCGGGTGGAGGCCACGGCGGGCGCCCGCCATCACGGGGATTTTGTGTCTTGGTTTTTCCCCGCTGTTCCCCGCTCAGCCCCCACGGCCGGGCTGGGCTCTGACTTCACCCCCCAGCTATCCAAAGAGACAATGCCGGCGGTGGCGGCCAGCGCGGCATCCTGTCCCCTCAGCATCCCCCCCCCGGGGTCACTTCCCGGGATTGTTCTGTTCTGCTCGGACAGGGGCCGGCTGTCCCCGGGGACGGACGAGCCTCACGTGCCGGCGGTACTTCACGCGGCGGCAGAGCAGGTCTGGGGCACGGGATGATGGCAGGGAAAGGTTGTCCCATCTCTCTGGGCTTTCTCCTGGTGCTTTCCCCCCACGGCTTCGTTAGGAGCTGCCCTCCTGCCGTCCCCACCAGTGACAACGTCGGGTGGCCCCGGACCCCCCCGGACCGGGGGGCAGCAGCCCCATTTCCATCCCAGCCAAAACCCTTTGGCTGACGTTGCCGAGACCGGTCCCAATCCGGGCAAAGTCGAGGGCGAACGGAAGAACACAGCTGATCTGAGCCGGGGCTCCCCGCTGGCTGAGCTGGCATTAACCTCCTAATTAATTAAACTAATTAAACTCATACCAGGAGGGTCCAGCCCCGCGTCGCCGTTCCTCGGCACCAAGCCTGCATTCAAGCAGGGGGCTAAGCCTGCGAATAACCCTCCTCGACGTCATCCCACCCCCCCCGATGTCCTGCACCCACAGGCTCGCAGGCTGTTCATGCAGTGATCTTTGGACTTGAAATATCTTTTTTTGGGGTTTTTTTTTGTGTTTTTTTTTTTTAACTTGTAATGCTGTATGGTTCGGTCAGCACGACGCCCAGCCGCGCGCGCCTTCCCTCACCGCGTCCCACGAGGTTTCGTGTCCTGCCTGTCCTACCGCTGTAGGGCGTGTTTCCATTTTAAAGTTCAACTCTTTTCCCATTTGGCTGTGATATTTGCTTTTTTTGGGGGGATGGGGGGGCACGTGCCTCGCTACCCGTTGGCTGCCAGTACTCGGAAGGCCGCTGCCGGGTAGATCTCGGGGGGATGAAGCAGCAGCATCCTCCCTGCAGCCTCGCGTGGTCCAGAGCATCCCCTCCTTCCCGCTCGCCCTCTGCGCCGTCAGCTCCGACCGGGCTCCGGGTCCTCCCGAGCCCTGAGTCAGCAGCTCCATCCCTGTGGGGTGACGGTGTGGGGCTGGGCAAGAAGCTGGTTGCTTCCTCGCTGAGGATCGCCGCCGGTTTTATCCCCGCGCCGGGAGGGTATGGCGCTGAGCTCTCTCGAGGGAGCAGGACGAGACTGCACCCACCACCGGGACATCTCTTGGGATGTGCCCTCCAAGTCGGGTACCAGATCCGGGGTGGCCCAGAGCACGGCAGGGACGGGTCCCGGAGCGCCCAGTGCTTTGGACTGGGGTGTGCTGGGACGGGGTGGGTGGGGAGATGAGGAAACCGCAGCGGCGGGAGAGGCGAAGGGCGGCGGGCTCGTCGCAAAGTGATGCCGAGGGGCAAACGAGGGGCTGCGCAGGGGAGGTGGTGGGAGGTTGGGTGCTCCCGGCTCCCCCGGCCACGTGTTTCCAGTTTCGGCTATTTCAGGGCTTCCTGTTTCCCTGAACCCAGCGCCTTCCCGGCTGTCCCTTCCTTCATGTGACGGCTCTGACTTTCACATTCAGCCGGGGGGGATTTTTTAATTTATTTATTTATTTATTTATTTTTCTTTCTTCTGGTGAAGCTCCCGGGCCAGCGGCGTCGAAAACAATGGGCAGGAAATCGGGGACTGGGGGTCTGCCTTCCCCGTCCCGGCACGCTCTGCCCTTGGAGCGGGTCTGCAAACACCTCCAGGTCCGGGTTTCTCTTCCTGAAGGTCCCCGCAGGCAGCGGCGCTGGCGGCCGCAGGGATGGGGCAGGACAGCGGTGGAGGAGGACCAAAAAAAAAAAAACCCCAACCCGATGAGTTCATTTCATAGGAAAAAAGGTGGGGCTGTGAGTCCCGCGGGGGGAGCTGGACCTGGGGCTGCTCCGGGGAGTGCTGGGGGCAAGGACCCTCCTCTGTGGGACAGGCGGGATTCCCCCCTCCTGGGGACCGTAACACGGAGAAGGGGACCAGAAAGGGACCAAACCAGCAAGAAGGGGCATACGGGACCTGCTCACCACCACGTGTGCAGGGCCTCTGGGCAGCAGACGGGTGCTTGCCGCCCCTGGGGAGGGTCCCACTGCCCGTCTGTCCCCCACCTCCATCAGCCCCAGAGCCCCCAGCATGGCGGAGGGGGAGGAAGGTGGAAGGCCAAATCCAGCAGCCCCCGCTCCCGGCAGGGTGGGAGCACCGCGCTGCGCACAAGGACACCGGTGGCGCTGGTTGCGTCCGGCGGAGCCGCGTGGGGCCGAGGCCGGGGGAGCCCGTGGTGGTCATTTCGTGGCACTAATCCCCGGGGGGAGCCCGGCCGAGCCCCGTGATGGCAGAGAAGGTCAGATGAAGCCAGTGTTCACCTCCCCAGGACCTGTGGCAGCATCTTCCTCCTCTAAAAGGTCTTCACTGACACGGCATGATGCTGGTGCCATCTTTGAGGGGCGCTGTTATGGTAAAACTAAAGTGTCTCTTCTCCCACATCCCGAAAATGGGAGCGTTGCCAGCCCCACCGTGGCAGTCACCCCCTTTGCTGCCTCTCCTGGTGGGGCACGGCGGGGGTCTGAGGGTACCAGGGCGTTGGGCACCGGGGGAAGGCTTTCGATGGAGAGGTGTAGGGCCGTCTTCCCACGTTCCAGCTGAGGGGACGCTCCTCGGGGCAGCGAACACATCTGTGCAGCACCTCAGCATCTCCGTCCCAGCAGGAGCTGGGAGCTTGCGGGGACCTCCCAGCCCGGTGAACTGGGACGAGGGAGAACTGGAGGTTTGGACCCGGGTCCCCTTGTGCCCACAGCATCTTGCTGGGAACGAGACAGGTTCTTACTCCACTTCCAGCAGCAGCACCCCGCTGTGTCCTCCAGCACGGCTCTGGGCTCTTCTGGGTTGTCTCCCAGCAGGGACCGGCCACACTTCCAGGCCTGGAGAAGAAACCAGTCAGATTTTGAGCCGGTCTCCATGGGAGGAGGAGAAGACACCTCCAAGGACACCTGGAGCTCAGGCGAGGTGGTCCTGGCTGGTGGTGGGCTCTGCCTGGCCGGGCAGCTCCTGCCTGCACCATTGCTGCCCTCTAGTGCTGCCAGCATCCCCACTGCTGCCTGTCCCCGGGCAGACTGGTGGGACTGGTGAGGGACTGGGAGGTGGGCTGCTGCTCCAAGGAGCTTGGTGCCGCTGAGGATGCTCATGCGCCGGAGGAGGGGGGGGGGGGAAATCCCCATAAAAGCTGCTCCATCGCAGCGCTTGGCCCATGGAGACGAGTGGGGAGAGGGGAAACTGAGGCACGACGGCTCTCCCCCCCCCTCGCCATCCCACCCAGCAGCTCAGCGCTCTGCTCCGACGGTGTTCCCAGTTTGGGAACCTGAGGTGCCCTTCTGGTGGGGTTTGGGTGGGGAGGAGGGGAGGGGTGCCGGGTTTAGGATGGTTTTAGGGCTGCATTTTCTCCTCCAGACCTGTCCGCTGTGGGGGACAGGAGGGATGGAGCCTTTTGGGGGGCGGGCAGAGAGCCACCAGCCCCCCGCTCTGCCCCGGCTGGGGGGGTCCGGCGCTGGCCCCGGGGGCAGGGTGGTGTCAGTGAGGTTGTCCTCTGCGGCCACCCCACAAGCCAGGACCAGACCTGGGGGGAAAAAGTTGTTTTCCCGATGTTGAGTCCTTATTTTAAACCCACCTTTCTCCCATCTTACGCATTTTCTGCCCCAGATGACCCCCCCGGGTCCCCCCCGGGGGCACAGAGGTGGGCGAGTGGGTGCCGGGGGACAGTTTGTCCGTGGTCCCGGGAAACACCACCGTCTTTTCGTGGTATTGAGTGGATTGAGTGGGAAAAGTATTCCTGGAGCCGGAAATTTCCCCGTTCCTGTGAGCTTTTCCCGCCGCAGTCAGACTTTTGGGGGGCTGGAGATTGCCCCGTCTTGTCCGGGGATGGCTTCCGCAGCTGGAGGCATTTCGGGACCCCTCCGCCCCCCCTCGCCCC
>VUYV01000597.1:55123-115368 GCA_008711295.1 Anarhynchus alexandrinus | reverse complement strand
GACGGGGGAGGCGGTACGGCAGGGCCGGGACAGAGGCGGTGCGATTTGCGCTGTGGCCTCACGGTGGCCTCACGCAGGGACCCTCCGCACCGGCTGTCCCGCCCCTTGACACCCCCCCGCTCCTCCTTACCGAACGAGGGGCGTACCGCTTTAAGACCCCGACGCCCACACTCAAGATGGCGCCGGCCGGGCGCGCCCCTGCTTCACAGCAGCGCAGTGCGCCTGCGCACAAACCCTGCCCGGAGAGAAGAACGGGGGGGGCGGGCATTACGAGGGCGCCCTCGCCCCGCCCCGCCCCTTTCCTCGCCCCGCCCCTCGGTGGGCGGAGCCGCCCCTCGCGCAGGTGCGGCGGCGGCGGCGGCGGCAGCGGGGCNGCGGGGCTGAGCCGAACTCTTGGGGGAAGAGCGGGGAACTTGTGGGGAGGAGCGGTGCGGGCCTGCCGGGGCGCCGGGCGGTGTGGGGCCCGCTGTGGGCCCGGGCGGTGTGGGCCTACCGCCCCTTCGCGCCCCCGCCCTGGGTGTTGGCTGAGGTGCCGTTGGCCCCCGGGGGTGTGGTGGGGGGGGGACGGGGCTCACGGCAGCTCGTCCCGGCGCTGGCAGCGGGAGGAAGGGTGCCGATGTGGCAGCGGGAGGTGGGGAGGGGAGCGGCGGCTTTGGCCGAAGCCGGCGGGGAAAGTTGAAGCGAAGAGGAGTTGGGAGAATTCCGGCCTCCCTGGGGCGGGCGGCGGTGTTCTCCGTGCCCCTCGGCACGAGTCCGCTGTCAGAGGTGCCCGCGGCGCCGCTTGCTGATGCTGAACCCCCCACCTCATCCCCCAGTTTAGCGCTGGGAGAGGCTGCGTGTCCTGGCTGTGTTTTCTTGCCTGAGCAAGTCACTCCTTCTCTTCCAGCAGCTCCAAGAAGCGTCAAAGTGAAGGCAGGAGCAGCTGAGCCTTGGGAGAAGGTACCACTGCTGCTCCTTGGATGGGTAAATGATCCTCTTGTCATCGCGGTGGGCCTCTCCTGTGGGTGAACGCCGGTGCTGAGAGCAGAGGAGGGGGCTCAGGCAGCGTGTGGCAATGGGGCGAGCTGCCGGGGGGCCTCGCCGCCCCCTTTTCGGTGGGGCGAGCTGCTGGGGGGCGCACCACCCGTTTTCCTTTCTGTCTGCCTCTGCTGGAGCGTGCACGGGCAGAGCTGGGGTCTCTCAGTCCGTTTGGGTGCTCAGGGAAAACTCCCGTCTGAAGGAGCCTCCAGGAATAGACAGGGCAAGAAATAGGGCAGCCAGAGTTTGGGAGTCCTTTAATACAATGTGTGTCACCGGCTTCTGGATGTTGCGAGCTTTCATTTGTCCAAGTTTTAAAGCTTTCGTTAGGATTCAAGGTTTGTACCTCAGGGTTGTTTTTTTTTGGCAGCCAGAATGAAAGGAATGATTTAGCTTTTTACGCTTGTGCAAAGCAGGTGTTTGTGAAATGCACACTTTGTAATTTTCCAGGTGTTGGTGGTTCTGTTCTGTGGCTGTGGGGCAGGGCAGCAGTGGGTCAGGGTGGCTGTGGGGCAGGACTGCAAGCACTGGCACCTGGGAGGCAGCGGGGACGTGTGGCTGGCAGATAGCTCTGCGCCTCTGACTCCCTTTGTTCCCCAAAGAACTTGAAAACAGGATTATTTTTGTTTTTAAACTACTGCTTGAATGGTGGTTGTGTAGAACAGTGAACTGTTTTTAATTCTTTGGGACGCAGTGGCCAAATCATCTTCTTGCTGGCCCATGCTGAGCTGCTTCTTTCTCAAATGGCCTCCCGCCCTCTGCACGGCGACAGGCGAAGGTCTGTGGTATGTGCACTTAAACTGGGTTGCCCCAAAATATCTTTTGAGGTTTGGTTTTGGTTTCTCCAAGATTTTGTGGTGTTGTCGCCAACAGTTGTTCTCCAGTAACTCCAGAGGCTGAAATGGATTGGGAGCAACACCCAACGAAAAGTGGGGGTTTTTTTAATGGAGTTGTGTTGTCCTTGCACCTTGTAACCCCCCTGTACACAGCACACACTGGAAAACATAACTGCAAGTTTCCTTTGGTCCCCCTATGGACTCACGGGTCATGATCTTTAGCTACCAGAGAGCTGCAGAAGGTCTCTTTTCTCCTGCCGCGTTTTGCAGGGGGTCATTGGGAAGTTGGCACAACGCAGATGTACTTTTCCTTTCTCTTGCGTCCCTCGCCGTACAGCCGTGCCGCTGCTTTCGGCTGCCGTGTGCTCTTGGCAACCCCGTTGCATTTCAGGACTGGGTAATGCTGCGAGGCAAGATTTTCGTTTCATCTGAATACTTTTCTTTGGTCGTTCTCCAGCATTGTTTTGTCCGATTTGCATTTGATCCGGNTCCGGTTTGTGTTTTTTTTTTTTTTTTTTTTTTAAAAAAAAAAAGCCATGAATCTGGTAATTGAGTAAGAAATGTGGCTGTAACACCAATATTTCAGGAAATATCTGTTAATGATACATTATTCTTTCAGCTTTGGATGTCCTGGCACGGCAAAAAGCCGGTTGTGCAATTGTCACGTTGCGGTGTGCAATTAGAGCGCAGAGTCGCTTGTTGTCTGGATAAAGAGCTGCTCTTCACGAACAACTGGTTTAGTGGGAGGAATTGTGGCGCGAGCTCTTAGGATGGCAGCCGTGACTGTCACACGAGCCGCCGGCAGCAGGGTTCAGCAGAGGGGTTGCAAAAATTGGGGAAGCCTGAGGGTGCCGGGGGGCAGTGGCTGTGGCGTGGGGCGGTGGCGGGTGGATTTGTGCTTGGGGAGGGTTTCCTGCTGTAGAGAAGCCTGGAAGCATCTCCCGTGGCACCCGAGCTTGTGCTGCTGCTGCCTGGATTCGGGATGGGGGTTTTAAGAGCAGGGTGATGTACACAAATTTTCTTTTTTTTACCTGGGATCAGCATCTTCTAGGATGTGCCTGTGTGGTGGTGGTGGTCGTATCTTCCCTTCGGATCGAGGCGCTTGCTGCAGCTCCATGGGCTCTCAAGGCTCGTCTCCTTCTTCTGCTCCTCTGCTCTGTGTCCGCCTTCACTGACCTCCTCCTTCCCCAACACCTGTATTATTTCATTCCCTCTGCCACTGTTCTTCATTTTCTTCTTCCATCCTTGGTGTGGAAGGTGGCACCAGCTGTGTCTCCAGCTGGATCTGGTCGCTAGTGAAGGAAGGCAAAGCTGACCCCCAAAATTCCTCACCTTGAGCGTGCTTCCTCGGGGGTGGAGTTCAGCCATGTAATATCACAAGTCGTTTGGGTGTTCTGGGGGTGGATGAAGTCCCACCGGGCGGCTGGCACCCCGGACTGCGTGCGCAGCCAGGCGAGGGCCGGCAGTGGCTGATGTTGCCATCGTCTGGTCTTGGACTCATCCAGCGGGTTTGTCCGGGAGTTTGGATTCAGGTCTGAGTGCCCCGGTGCAGAACTGACAGCGTGGGTTTGAATATTTATGCGCATCTTACATCACGCTTTTAATTATTCCCTCTGGAATAACGACTCGCTCTTGGTTACGCAGCACAGCTTCCCGTGCAGTTGTTCCTGAAGGGCTGCTGGTTTGGGAAGATCCTTTTCTGAACGTGTCCCTTGAGCGTGGGAGCCCGCCCGTCTCCTCGGTGTAGCCTGGGCAGCGTCCGAGGGCAGAGGAGATGAGGGGCGCCGGGGAACACGCCGCGTGAGACCCACCAGGCCCCCCGCTTCAGCCAAGGTAACCCTGGCCGCATCCACGCCTCCTCGGGAGCAGCAGCTACCAAGCCAGGTCGTTCGGACTTCTGTGGTGCTGCGTGCCCGTCGCTGTCGCGCTGCAGGTGTTTGCGTAGCGCTTTTGGTTTGAGGCCAATGCTTGGATGCTGCCAAGTGGTGTGCAGGCACCGTAGCTCATGTGGCGGGGCTTGTCGCCGTGCCGCTGGCGGTGTTTGGTAGCTGTCCCCCTCTCTGTGCGGCTGTCCCCCGGCGGGTGGGATGGCGGGTGCGTGTCCCTGCATCCCGAGGGGGAAACCATCGAGGGTTTCCTCAACAGCCGTTCGTTTCTCGAGGCTGAGGAGTGGGTGAGACTGTCTCCGGCGGCGCTGGCTGTTGCGGCACCCTGTTGTTACCCGGAGAAGAAAGAAGCGGCTGTGCCGTAGCGCAGAATTGGGTCATCTCCAGGACAGAGCCGGCTGCCATGGAAGCTTTGTACAGCTCTTTTTTGGTCAAACTTCAGCAGCTAACTGACGGAACTTTGGATTTGTCTGTGCAGTGGATGGATGTGTGTTTTATTCAGGAGGAGGGACGCTGCAGGCATAGTTGGGTAATAGAGTGAGGGGAGATAAGAGTACCCAGACAAGTGCTTTGCTTGGGTAGAGGCAACCGGTGGCTTTTTGGGGGGTGGGAGATTTTCATCGTGTCCCTGATTTTTTCATCTTAATAGTCCTTTTGCCTCTTTATGGGTTTTTCCTTTAAGCAGAAAATTCTCAAGGAATTTAGGTACTGTAGTAAGACCTACAAAGGGTACATAGAATGACCTTGATTTTTTCTTTTTTAATGGCATCTGCTACAATATCACTTTCAAAAAAGTTTTAAGTAAAAGAAATAGTGCTGCAGTCAGTGGTGATCCATTTCTGCTCTTATGTGAGACTGTAAGAACCCTAATCCATAAAGGGAAAATCCTTTGCCTGCATATTTAGTGCCTATGATCTCTTAAGTGCTGCATGACAATACATGGAACGGTTCCTGATGAAATGTGTGTGTGGTTGCGTTTTCCAGAGCGCTTTATAGCAAACATTATGGATGGTGTCTGTTAACGGAGGGTCTGAAACCTGCCTGGTGACTCTGCTGCCTGCCGTGGATGAGGCCAGCGTGCCGCTGCCGAGGCTCGGCTCCTAACGGCGCTTCCCCAGAACCTGGAAATTAAATAGAGGGTCAGGCTGCTTATTTCAGCTTATTTTTTGTCCTCAACATAAGGACATGGACCCGCTGGAGCGTGTCCAGAGGAGAGCCACGAGGATGATGCGAGGGCTGGAGCACCTCTCCTATGAGGAGAGGCTGAAAGAGTTGGGGCTGTTCAGCCTGGAGAAGAGAAGGCTCCGGGGAGATCTTATTGCGGCCTTCCAGTCCCTAAAGGGGCTCCAGGAGAGCTGGGGAAGGACTTTTTACTGGGGCATGGAGTGATAGGACGAGGGGGAATGGCTTCAAACTGGAAGAGGGCAGGTTTAGATTGAACATGAGGAAGAAGTTTTTCACTGTGAGGGTGGTGAGGCACTGTCCCAGGTTGCCCAGAGAGGTTGTTGAGGCCCCATCCCTGGAGGTGTTCAAGGCCAGGCTGGAGGTGGCCTTGGGCAGCCTGGTCTGGTGGGAGGTGTCCCTGCCTATGGCAGGGGGGTTGGAACTCGATGATCTTCAAGGTCCTTTCCAACCTAAACCATTCTATGATTCAGCAGCCGAAGCTGCTTTAACCTCTAGCCAAATTTCATTTTTCCCAAAGGGGATAAGGAAACCGTGTTGTATTTTGAGGGCGCCGGCGTCGCGGGTATCTACGGAACATTTGGACGCCGAAACGTTGCGGCTCCTGCTGTTGGAGGGTGGGAGGTGAGCTGTTGAATGTGCGTCCTGGTTTTGTAGGAGGCTGAACCGTCTGCGGAAATTCAATGAGCCCTGAGAGCCGCTTCAATATTGCGGTCAGCGAGTTGGCCCCGTTGTTTGCGTGCCAGCTCGTTCTGGTTCAATGCAACGGGTTTCAGACCTGTTGGGCTGCAGTTCAGTACTTCCGAAATGCCATTTTTATCCCCCCCCTCTTCAGGAACTTCTGTTTGTTTTGAACATCTAGCGCCTGTACAAGGAAGGAGCGCGTATGCTTTGGATCGAGTAGCCAGCCAGCCTGGGGAGGTGCCTGCGAGCAGGGTGAAATCCGCTGCTTTGATAAAAATATATAAAATCAGCTACATCGCACGCGTCGAGCAGCTCGGGTGGGTTTCACGGAGAGGGAGATGTTGGAAGGGTAACGCAGCACTTTGGGGGTGGCCCCTTTGTAGCGTTTGGTGCGTGCCAGCTGTAATTCTCCCTGCAATTTGGCAGCATCTCTTGGGATCGTTAACGCCGGCTCCCAGGGGAAGCTTAGCGGCGGATCTTGCCGGGGCTCGGGCTCTCCTCCTGTAACCCCCTTACCGTCGCGACGGGGGGGCTCTCGGGAGGCTTTCCTCACTGAGGATTTTGTGCAAGTTGGGTGCTTTACATTCTCTTTCTGCCTCGGCAAATCCTCTCTTAAGTCTGTTGCAGCCTGTATTTCAGTAATTTGGGAGTTTTGTTGATTGTCAAGCAAGAAGCAGAACTGCGGTCTCCCCGAAATAAGTCTTAACCCGATACCACGTAGCGCTTTTTGAATTTCAGGGTGTGCTGTGAAGCGTCGCATGAAAACAAACAAAAAAGATCAGGTATTCTGCTGGAAGAGATACAGCACTTCGCACTTAACAAAAGTGTGAAATGACCGGTTTCCAGCTGAAACTTGATGCAAGCTTGAAACTAAACTGGACTATAAAATATAGTTGGAAATATTTGTTGATATCTTGCTGTTGTAGCCATGATGGTCCTTATTCTTAAAAAAAAAAAAAAGGGACAAAGGAAAGGAAAAGTGGGGAAAAAAGGTTTGAGGAGAGATGATATTTTATTAGTGGTTATTTGGCTTTTTTTGTCTGACACAGTTTTGGGCGTAAGCTTTCTCCATTAGATCTGAAGGACTTCAGCTCTGTAACAGCAAATTCTTCTGCTTTTTGAGTTCCAGTAAAATACCCAAATGTAACAGATACGGAGAGAACAGGATGACCGTAAACCGTTTAATCCAAAAGTGAAGATCCTCCGTGTTGGTGTTGCGCAGCGAGTGGTTTCGGCGTATGAATAGTGTGTGGCTACGAGGAGTTAAAATTTGAACCTGAAAAGTGAAAAAGACTTTACAAAACACTGGTTCTGCGGCTGCAGTGACTTATTTGGGTCGGGAAGGAGAAAATTATCGGTACCTTTAATAAATTGAGTTATTTTTCTTGTTTGCCCCATTGGGGTACACACGGAAGGAGCAGTATTTAAAGGCGCCGCTGCCCCGCGCGCCGCTCTGTGTGGGGTGTGCAGCCGCGCTGTGCGCAGTGTGGCGCAGGGGACCCGCGTGGGTGCCGGGGGGCGCTGCGAACCGGGGGGGGAGTACGGCTGCAGAGGTGTTCGGGGAGCTGCGCTGCGATCTGTTTTGGGGAATAAGGGAGAGAACATAAGCCTTTTGCTAGTCTAGGTCTTGGGATCTGCCTGTTGCAATATTGGGAATCTCGTCTGAGAGATATTACTGAGCCTCGAAGCGTGTCTGGGTTTAAATGAGGGTAATGCGTATACTCTGCGCTTCCCGACCACGAAGTGGAAAAAGAACGCTTTATGCAAAACCCACATTTGGCCAGTACTGTTGGTTTTCATGCTGCCTTGAAGACTTTCCTGTATTAAGATCTTCTCATCTTGCATCCAAGTCGTTTTTCCACTTTTTTTGGGGGCGGATGTGCTGTGGCTGCTTTGATCTGGATCTGCTGCTGGGAACTGCCGTCTGTTGCACCGCGCCGGACTGAAGCTGCAGGTCCCGGGGCTGGTCCCTCCGGACCCTGTCACGGGGTGAGGATGGAGGGAAGTCCTTCAGCCACTTGAGTGCCTTCACTGCCCTGTGTCTGGGAGCCCCGGACTCCTCTCCGCTTCCCGTCAGCATGGACTTGGGCTGGAGCTCCTGGAGCACAGTCTGTGGCCATCTCGCCTTGGAAACTGTCATCCGAGAAGAAGCCAACCTCCTTAACGGCAACGGGGGTCCTGTGGGGACGCTCTGCTTCCTGGAGCTCTCCTAGGGAAGGAGCTGGCCGTGGGGACAGCTTGGGTTGTCATCCAGTTTAAGACCAGAGATTTTGGCAGGAGGTGGCTTTAGAGTCTTCATCCAAGACTGTGGTGAGAATATCAGCTGTTTCCTCGAAGCCTTTTGTTCATGGGGTGACTCTCGGGAGCGGATCTTCCCCGGGTCATCAACCTCCCCCTGCTCTTCTCCATCTCTTGCCTTCCCTGCGGCCCGCGAGCTCCGTGTGCGGCAGGCGGGTGGCTGGGCCGGCTCTGGTTCCATAATGGCACTAACGAGCCTGGGCACTTTGTGGATCTCCTCGGCCTTTGTTCTCCCATCAGAAAGCCAGATGTTTCCAGAGTTCCCATCCCACTCTGTCTTGTTGCTTTTTTTTGCCCCCCAAAATCACTTGGAAAGCACATTCCAGCTTGGTTTCTGTTTAGAGGCGCAGGTGCCCGGGGGTGAGGAGCAGTGTGCGCGGTGTTTGTGCCTGTGATGACTCTCAAAGTGTTCCTCACAAACACCAGTGGTGGAGAGTTGTACACAGCCTTCACCAAGGTGTGCGCCTTCCGCTCCCGACGGGGAAAACGAGTTGTGAATTAGTGTAGACGTTGGGGTGGGACAACTCTGCAATTCCTTGATTGCCAGCTGAGTAACGAGGTCTTTATCTTCACGAGACTCAACGTCGTGTTCTTGTTGGATCGGTTAGAAATAGCGATTTCTTCACTGACCCAAACAGTTCAAAGCCGTCCAAACTTCTTGCATTGCAGGCGTTAAGCGTTTTCGTGCTTACGGTGTGGAAAACGCCAGGAGAGAGGTCTTTGGCTGCTGCTTCTCCTCTTTCCTCTTCCTCCTCCAAGTAAACCAACACAAAAAAAAAATCCACCCAAGCTGCCTTCTCGAGAAACCCGAGGAGCTTTCCCGCAGCGTGCCTGGAGAGCGTGCTTCGCTTCCCTCGAGTCTCCTGACCAGCTGCCTGTGGCTGATGTGAGCTGTGCAGGTTCTGGGTAAAGCAGCAGAAATGGGCTGCTTTTGTTTTTTTTTTCATTTCTAGAAATCATAGAATCACAGAATGGTTTAGGTTGGAAAGGACCTTGAAGACCATCGAGTCCCAACCCCCCTGCCATAGGCAGGGACACCTCCCACCAGCCCAGGTTGCTCCAAGCTCCGTCCAACCTGGCCTTGAACACCTCCAGGGATGGGGCCTCAACAGCCTCTCCCGTGCATCGGCAGCAGCGAGCCGTTTCTTTAATCAGCGGTGGATGGCTGGGGGGGATTTTTAATCTAATAAATAAAATACGGGAACATCTTGCTTCTGGAGATGTGCTTTTTGGGCGAGTATGTGCGATTCTGTTAACACCACTCCCAGACACGAGGTTTTCCTCGGGAGCCAGGTGTAGTTACTCGTGAGCCGAGGATGAAATCTGCTGTGATTGATGTTTGCCTCCACTTGAGTTTTCCGCTGTACTGGGCTGAGTGGCGTAAGCTGTGTGCGACGATGAATAATTCAAGAAGAGGGGATACCGGTGCGGCCTTAATGCTGTGGGGCTGGAGGCACGCAGGCACTTGTGGGCGCATCCGCATCCCGGGGCGGCAGCGAATCCCGTAATGCGCCGTATCAGCCCCATACAGTACAAAAGCGCCGGGAAAACGTGAAACGCTGCAGGATTCATGCGCTGCTGTCTGGTGTTACCTGGTGAGACGTGCCGGGATGCGTTACCCTGCTTGGAAGGCCGTCAGACCGGAGCACGGAATATCATCTCCTTGGGGCCTGTGTGAGTACGCGTCAAAAGAGCAACAAAAGAACCCCAAACGAGCCCTAAAACAATCCGAGTCTTTGTGTTCGGCTTGTGTTGGTAGGCTTCCCAGTTTCTCTCAACCCGTGTATTGTTCCGGGCCAGCCTGGCCGTACAGCCCTCGCCCAGCGCAAACAGCTCGCCCGTCTTTGTTTGCCTTTGCTCCCGAGGACGAGATGCTGCGTGGAGCTGTGGGGTGGAGGTGCCAGGGCTCCATGCTGCCTGCTCCAGCCCCAGAGGGACAATTCTCCAGTCCCCGGCTCCCGTGCTAGCGCTGGGCTAGCCCCCGAGCCCCCCCGGCCACCCCAGGAAAGCAGTTCTCCTCTCCTACGGGGAGAGGAGGGGAACGGGAGGAGCGGACCGGTGCTGGAGGATGAAGCGGTGGTTTGCTCTGCAGAGGAGAAAGGGGCAGGCGGGCAGCGAGAAGTGAGTGTAGGTATATAAATGCTTTTAGGACCATCAAAGGCAATGGCAAAAGGCACGTTGGTAACCTTAACTGAGCCGTTCAACCCTTTTGTTAAGTGATTTATGTGCCCTTTGGGGAACCCAGCCGTTGGTAACAGCAGCGTGTTCTAGAACATTTCATTTTTCCCAAAGATATTTGTATGTCACGTACCGCACCCGAAGGGGACTTCGAGATGGTGTAAGAAATCCTCTGGTTATCAGCTCACCTGCTGGTGTGGTTTCATCTGTAGGGGAGGGGAGACTGGTTGTGGTCACTTTGGACAGCGTGGAGAAGCGGAGGAAGGAATGGCTTGGAAAAATGGCATCGTCTCTCTTATAAAGCTACAAAATGATGCGTTCAAGGGTTCCACCGGGATCTGAACCCTCATTTGTTTTCGGATGAGGGATGAAAACCTTGGAGCTCCTCTGTGAATGCTGCCTCTGACTTTGTACATGCTCTGGTTTGATTTTTTTTTTAGCAGTTAAAGAAGAAATGACAGTTGTATTGTTTGTTCTTTGGTGATGGGGTTTTTTTTGGTGTTTTGTTTTTGGTTTTGTTTTTTTTTTAAGATCAGTGCCCAGCTCTTGCTGCGATTCACTCAGTCTGCACATGGAGCCCGCACCTGCAGGGCTGACGTGTTTCATGGGCTGGGGTACGACGAAATCCAAACCAGCTCACTTAGTTGACCAGTGCACTGGAGCTTCTGTCTGGTGGAGTGACCTCCTCTGCTCTGGAAGAGAAATAGGGTTTTTTAAGGGCGAGGTAAGCCTCGGGAGCGATAACGTTGCAGGAGAGCCTTGCTCTGCTGGCTGCCAGCCGGGTGCCTGGAGTGTTGACATGATGGCTAAATGGTATATTTTTCTCTCCTTTCCTTTGTTTTTTTTTTTTCAGTCACAATTGGCTTATTGTATTTTTTTTTCCTTATTTGTGTACAGTTGGATCTGGTAACCGTGGGGAGGGATGTGCCCCTGCAAAGAGATGCTGTGGGGCAGGGGAGGAGGAGGTGCCCAGGACTGTCAAAGCTCAGCTGAGATGTGCTCATCTCTGAAAAAAGGACAGTCTTGTGATGTGGGCTTTGGTTTTTCACATGCCGTAGCCGCTAGGTGGTGAGCTGGCTCCTTCCCCCGCAGCACCCATGGCTCCCGAGGGCAGGATTACTCCCTTCTCCTTTTTGAGTTGTGTTCTCCTGGTGCTGTGTCTTTGTGGTGCTGGCGGAGCCGAGCCCCCCGTCTGACGGTGAGGGAAAAACGCTGCAGGAACTTCTACCACACTCTGACTCGGGAAGTGTTGGATGTGTGTGCTGGAAGGGCTGCGATGAGCCCCCGCGTCGCTGGCCGGGGGCTCTGCAAAGTCAAGCGTGGTGGTGGTGGCAGTGCCGGAGCTCACCGGTGCTGTGTCTCGCCTGTCCCACTCATAGAATCACAGAATGGTTGAGGTTGGAAAGGACCTTGAAGACCATCGAGTTCCAACCCCCCTGCCATAGGCAGGGACACCTCCCACCAGACCAGGCTGCCCAAGGCCACGTCCAGCCTGGCCTTGAACACCTCCAGGGATGGGGCCTCAACAACCTCTCTGGGCAACCTGTGCCAGTGCCTCACCACCCTCACAGTGAAAAACTTCTTCCTAATGTTCAATCTAAACCTGCCCTCTTCCAGTTTGAAGCCATTCCCCCTCGTCCTATCACTACATGCCCCAGTAAAAAGTCCCTCCCCAGCTCTCCTGGAGCCCCTTTAGGGACTGGAAGGCCACAATAAGATCTCCCCGGAGCCTTCTCTTCTCCAGGCTGAACAGCCCCAACTCTTTCAGCCTCTCCTCATAGGAGAGGTGCACTCCTCTGGGTGCAGAGAGGAAGGGGCGACGGCGGTGTGGATCGTATGGGTGCTGCGGCAGATTTGCTGGGAGCGCCGGTGCCGTCGAAGCGTGAGATGGGGGAGAAAAGGCTGTAACGTCTGATGTGGATGGAAAACCGCCGCGAGGGCTGAAGGCAGCGTCGCGGCTGGGGCGGGGGTTGCTGTGCCGCGGGGTGCTCCGGCTTCCTCCTTACCACTGCTGTCATCTGAGTCACTTCCAGGCGTCGCGGGGCCGACATCCCCCCTCGGGTTTGGCTTCGCTGCTTCCCTTTGCTCGGCCGCCGTGGGGAGACCGAGGGCGGACTGAAGAAGGCGGAGGAGGTGAAGGGGAGCAGCTGGAGGAGGATGGCGGCTTCTCGCTCGCGCAAGCGTGGGGTGCAGCGGGAGCCCTGGGGTACGTACGCCCGCCGCCGCCGCGTCCCGCCGAGCGCCCCTGACCTGGTAGGAAAGAAGCAGCCGGTGCAGTCTTGCGGTAAATTAACAACATAGATTAGCACGAGAACAGGTTTTCGGGGTTGGTATTTATTTTTTTTTTGATGCACATGGTTTAGCCTGGAGAGGCATTGCTCACCCATAGAGGGAGCGTTCTTGTAAGAAAAAGTGACTTAAACCTCTATCTCCAGGGACAGCTTTAGGACTCCGGAGAGAAGCGAGTGCTGAATTAGCATCTTTTCTGCCCTTTTTGTGCTGCATCCACACTGTGTGTTCCCCGGGCTCTGCCACTGCTGGAAGGTGGTGTGTTTCTTGGCTTGGTTTTGCTTTTTAAAACTCGAAATGAGAACCGACTTGGGGATGGATTGGGGGGGAGCNGAGTCACTTCCAGGCGTCGCGGGGCCGACATCCCCCCTCGGGTTTGGCTTCGCTGCTTCCCTTTGCTCGGCCGCCGTGGGGAGACCGAGGGCGGACTGAAGAAGGCGGAGGAGGTGAAGGGGAGCAGCTGGAGGAGGATGGCGGCTTCTCGCTCGCGCAAGCGTGGGGTGCAGCGGGAGCCCTGGGGTACGTACGCCCGCCGCCGCCGCGTCCCGCCGAGCGCCCCTGACCTGGTAGGAAAGAAGCAGCCGGTGCAGTCTTGCGGTAAATTAACAACATAGATAAGCACGAGAACAGGTTTTCGGGGTTGGTATTTTTTTTTTTGATGCACATGGTTTAGCCTGGAGAGGCATTGCTCACCCATAGAGGGAGCGTTCTTGTAAGAAAACGTGACTTAAACCTCTATTTCCAGGGACAGCTTTAGGACTCCGGAGAGAAGCGAGTGCTGAATTAGCATCTTTTCTGCCCTTTTTGTGCCGCATCCACGCTGTGTGTTACTCAGGCTCTGCCACCGCTGGAAGGTGGTGTGTTTCTTGGCTTGGTTTTGCTTTTTAAAACCCGAAATGAGAACCGACTTGGGGATGGATTGGGGGGGGAGCAGGAGGTGACATTGCACCGGTTTTCAAACGGGGACTTGTGGCTGCCTGTGCCGTCTGCCAGCTGAGCGGCTCGGCCGCCGGCAGGGCTACGAATTTATGCTGTGTGTGCGAAGCAAATATGTGAATACAGACACTTAAACCTCCCCTGCCACAGAGTCTTATTGGAAAATACCTATAAAGCCGTGTTATGCTGCAGATGAGCCCTGTGACATGCGAGCAGAGAGTTTCTTTAGTTCCCGGCCTCCCTCCGCTCTGCGCCCTGGGAGCAGCTTACCACAGTTGCACAACAGCACTTTAATGAAACTTAATTATTTTTGTCGTTAGCTGGCAAATACTAGCTCTGAATCCCTGGGTTTCTGCTGCTTTGGGTTCCCCGTCCGAGGGAGGGCTGCAGCCCGCGCCGTCTCTGGGCTCTCCGGGTGTGCGAAAGCCCTGCCGCGTCCTTCCCCAACACCCAGCTCCCCTCGGGCAGTGCTCAGCACTTTTACTGGTGTATTCTGCACCAGTTTAATGCATAAAAGGGGCTTAGAAGTTACTTCGATGTTGCTTAACATCGTGTCGCGCAGGGTAAGGCTGAGCGGAGAGCCCGGTGCGTCACTTCGGACAATGCCGAGGCTTTTTTTTGTGTGTGTGGTGTGGTGGGTTTGGTTTTTTTTGTAATAGGAAGTGCTTTCTGCAGCGTGTGTAATTCACACTGTTTGCAAACGCTGCCTGGCTTTTTCCCTTCCTGAAATAAGGCTGAGCTGCATATTTGGTTCCTCTATAACTCTCTTGAAAAATATGTTTGCAGGAGAAAAGCGAACACGGCCCGTCTTCTCAATAAGATGAAACATTCCCGCTTTCGGGTTGCAAGAGCTATTTTTGAGGCTGAGACCTGATTTTTTTTTTTTCCAAATTAGTTTATTGTTATGTTTTCAGAGCTTGTGCTTTCATAGTTTCCCTGCCATCCTAGAGAAGAGGAGGAGAGACGACAGGTCCTGTGCTCTTGCACGGGCAGCTCCTCGAGATGGGCAGGTCCGGCAGCAGGTCAAGGGTACTTAATTCAGATTAATTATGAAGCTTAGTAGCACACTTCCAGACTGCATTTTGCAGCTTCATGTGCGGGTGGTTAAGAATTGTCGCTCACTTGGGTTGCTTTGGTAGCTTGCCAACATCTTGGAGGAGGACGGGCACATCTGTACAGGAGCTTGGCACATCTGGAGGGCGCCCCAGCTGCTGCTCCGCTGCGAGCATCCTTCCGCCGTGATGGGCTTTGTGCAATGCGCCAGCAGGAGATCCAAGGGCGCTGTGGGAGGTGAAATGGTCAAAGAAAAAAAAAAAGTCATTGTAAACCTGTTGAGAGCACACGTGGAGATTATTTAAATACATCGGCGGATGTCACTTGCCTTGCCTAACGTGGTGTTGACCTGAGTCGTTTTTTACCCGCTGTTAGAGTGGATTTGTGTTTGCTCTGCCTGGTAGCGATCAGCAGATAGAAATTGAATCACAGTCTTTGTGGGAAATACACAGGAGAAAAAGGAAATACCTTGAGAGGCTTTTTAGACCAAGAACTTAGAAATATAATTGGTTTATAGAGGCGAACCCCCGAGGCGCTCGGGCTGCTCTTGGGTTGGAGATCGTCGCTGCAGAAGTTAGCGCTAACTTGTGCGCCATTGTCAGGTGGTGGACTTTGTGTGATGCTCAATTTTCAAAGCGTTCCCCATCCCACCTCCAGCGGAGCTCTGATGCGCCCGAGCGCAAGCGGTGGCGGGGGGTGACACGGGACAGTGCACCTGAGCTGTGGCAGCTGCGACGGGGGCTGTTTCTGGTTTTTGGGGTGGACGCTTGCGGTTTGTCAGTCTCATTCCCCTGCTGAAGCCCGCCTCGTGGCTGGCAGCTGGTGAGTCCAGTTTGAGCCCTTTTCCAGCAGGCGGTGGGCTGAGGAGTAGGGAGCGTGTGTGTGGGATCCCTTATTATGGGAGCATTTTCCTCTGTGGGGCTTGGTGGGGCTGTGCAAAGATTTTTAAACCTGTTCTCGTGTAAGAACCCGGGCACCGTATTGCTGCTGTGTTTGAATGTCTTCCCAGTTGAGTTCAGATGCCATACTGGGACTTCATGTTTGTTTCTGGCGTGTGGCAATATGAAATCTAGTGCGAGAGCTTCGCTTGGAGATGTGAACATCCAGTTTTGTCCTGGGCAGTTGCTTGTTCTAGCCTGAACTTTGGTGGTATCGCTGCATTTCTCCTTCCCCTGGGGAGAGCAGTGCGGCCTCCTGCTCTTCAGGACAACGCGACGAGTGGGTGTCAGTCCAGTTGGTGCAGAAAATTAGTCTTGGTGCTTGTGCTCTAAAACCTTTCCTTTTGCTCCCAGGTTTGGAAGCTCTGGCCATGGATCAGAAAGGCTATCGGCGGGGGAGTTTCCAGAGCAGCACTAGTGATGAAGATATGCTGGAAATAGCAGGAGCATCTCTGGACTTCTCCATGGCAGACGATGACCCGCCGCTCAACAGGGAGATGGGAGGTAATACCCATGCATCTCTCCGCTTTCTGCTTTTCGTAATGGCTTTCAGTAGGATTTCATGTTGATATTTTCTGTATGGGTCCCACTGGCCTCTGCCTGGGACGGGTCTTTCGTTTCACGGCGCGGGTGTGAATGGTTTGCAGGATTCTGCCCCGCGTTGCGTCCATGAATAGAGTTCTGCAGAGCAGCCGCACGCTCGCTCACGTGCCACGTTTGGCTCCCAGCGTTGCTTTGTAACGAGGCTGGTGGGAGGCGCGTGTTCTGTGCAAAGCAGAAAATCTCCTTAAAATAAACGGCAATCGCAAGAAGCGTGTGAGTGACTTTGTTGTGGTGGGGAGGCACTGCTTGTCTCTCTCCAGCACCCGAGCGGCCGGATCTCGGGCTGTGTGCCCCCAGTAACCTGGCAGGGGGGAAAACTGCTCTCTTACCCATCTGTGTGCTTACTTTGCTATTACCTGTAGCATATCCTCTCCCACCGCTTTGCTTTTAGGGCTTCTGGATAGTCCTTTCTGGGGTTTTCCGAAAGAGCTGCTGTAGGGCAGAGCTGGCTGTGCCACGAGGGAGGTGTCGCGAGTGTGATGGGCAGAGATGGCCGCGCAGAGCCATTCCCAGGGGGCTGTGCTACGAGCAGAGACTCTCCCCTTCCCTCCCCTTCCCTTCTTCTTTACCTATAATTTTAAAAGTTGTCCGTTATGGAGAGAATCTCGAAATGTAACGGCCCAAAGGGGTTTGGTGCTGAGCTTGCACGCAGGCTTCCCCTGCGTCCCTCCCAGAGAGGGGACCTTCTGGTCTGAGCCTGAGGTTGGGGAAATTAACAGGGGAGAGATGAATCTGTGTGGTTTTGCAGAGCTTTGGTACTGGACAACAAGATCTGCCTGATTTTTGTCTTGTGTGAATTATTGTATTAGTTTAAAAGCAAAAATACTTAATTTTGGACAGCAGACTGCAAGTCCCTGTGGCTTCCCATAAACCTTCTCGTCCTCTTCATCCCCCATCCCTGGTTACTGTAGGGCAAAAATTAAAAAGAAATCCTTCTGGTTTTGCTTCTCAGCTGTGTGGTCTCCTCCAGGTACTGCAAATGAAGACAGGCTTCCTCAAACGTCTCCTGTCGGTAGCCGAAACGACCAGCTCTTCTGCTGCTGGAGATGCTGTGAGGAGCACGCGATTGCTGTCCGCTTGGCTTCGTCCCTCTCGCCGCTTTCGGGCTCAAGCGGAGGAAGGGTCACTGTGCCTTTGTCGCGGTTGCATTAACTCTTGAGTGATAAGCANCAGAAAATCTCCTTAAAATAAACGGCAATCTAATGCATTAACTCTTGAGTGATAAGCGCTGGTTTGTGGTTAAAAAGCCTCTGTCCGTGCGCAGAGAGGACACGTGCGAGATTTGCACCCCCAGCGTGTCGTTTCGTGGGTCCCGTCCGGCGCGAAGGAGGGTGGCTGGGACGGGGGAGCTGGCTGCGGGGCAGGTCCCGGGCAGCGCGCTCGCTCCAGCCTGAGCCGGGGGTTGGAAGTGACTTTTGGAACCGGGCACGTCTGGGAGTCCACTTTAAAACTCCTTGCGCAGAGCTTGAAATAACGACGTGTGACCAAATTTACTCCTGAAGATCTATTAATTAATAATATGTGCAGAATTGGATACGTAGAAATAATCATGTTATGCATGTCGGTAATGGAATTGTAAATTCAGGTTCTCTCACCTGCTGGTGAGAGCCATCAGCAGGTCAGCGGTCATCAACTATCAAACGTGTGCTCGTGTTTAATATTTAAGGAGAAAGAGCTGAATTCTTTAACTTCTCCTATGAAGCTTAGAAGCAGCGGTGGGTGACTCGAGCCGAGTTTAGCTCTGCTGCTGCCCCGAAGCAGCGCTCGGTTGTTTCCCTCTCTGCTTAAATAGGCTTTTCCCGTCTCGGCTCAGGGTGTTTGAAGGCCCGTGACTACTTCTATGACAAAAGTAGGGGTCCGCCCCACTGGCACGTGCGGATTGGAGTGTTGGCGATGGCGGCGCTTCGGCGCACTGCCCGAACGCCGGTGGCAGAGAGGAGCGGTTCCCCCGAGAGAGGCTCTCCCTGTCGGCGGGATGGTCGAGTCTGCGGGGGGGGGGAGTGACACAGAAGTAAAAGAGGAAATGTAAAAGGGTAAAGACTCGCTTGCCCAAATGCCTGGAGAAGAGAAGGCTCCGGGGAGATCTTATTGCGGCCTTCCAGTCCCTAAAGGGGCTCCAGGAGAGCTGGGGAGGGACTTTTTACTGGGGCATGGAGGGATAGGACGAGGGGGAATGGCTTCAAACTGGAAGAGGGCAGGTTTAGACTGAACATTAGGAAGAAGTTTTTCACTGTGAGGGTGGTGAGGCACTGTCCCAGGTTGCCCAGAGAGGTTGTTGAGGCCCCATCCCTGGAGGTGTTCAAGGCCAGGCTGGAGGTGGCCTTGGGCAGCCTGGGCTGGTGGGAGGTGTCCCTGCCTATGGCAGGGGGGTTGGGACTCCATGATCTTCAAGGTCCTTTCCAACCTAAACCATTCTAATGCTGGTTTCAGTTCACTCTGCAAATTTCCCCTACTGACTTGGGGAAACGTTTGCTGGCCAACGTCTGGGTGCCAGGCGCACAGCCTGAAGATGTGGTGGCACAGGCTTGACTGGAGCTGGAGAGGTGGTATCTGAGGTTCTCCTGCAGTGGACTCGGCTGCAAACCTCTGGCTGAGAGCTGCTGCTTTTGCTGTCTGGTGTGTTGTCGCATGGGGGTGAGTTAGTGACACCTTTTGGAACCAGAACCCAACCCTCTCTTGCCACCTTCTCCAGGACTGTCAAACTCTCCTGCAAGAGCAGCGGCATCTCAGCTTGAAAAAACAGCCACCGCTGGAGCTTATAGATCCCGTCAAGGGACCAGAGGAGGAAGGGTCACCTGCTGCTTGGTAGATTTGTGAATCTGGAGTGTGTTTTGCAGCCAGTGCTCCTTTGTGCTGTTCTTATGAGCCTTGAGTAATGCGTGACGGGACTTTCATGCTGTGTCAGGTCCCCGGTGGGAACCACCAGCCCTGCCTGCTGCCCGGACCGCAGGGTGCTTCTGCTGAATAATGTCTTCGCGTAGGATCTAAACTGCCTGTGAAACTGTTCTGAACTGGTATTTGCAAGAATGCACCTGCTTCCCAAAGGCTGGAGCTCTTCAAGAGCTTGAGCCAAAGCGCCGGTATTTGGAGTGCTTCAGGCTTGTTGCAGTCAAAATGATTTAAAGCGGACTGCCGTGGCTTTTCCCGCCTGCTGCTGTGCTGTCTGCGTTACTGGAAACTCGCGAGGAATGGCACGTAGCATCGTAGCATAGAACAGAGTCACAGAATCGTCTAGGTTGGAAGGGACCTTTAAGATCATCAAGTCCAACCGTTAATCTAACACTGCCAAGTTACCGCTAAACTGTGTCCCTCAGTGCCACGTTTACCCTCCAGGGACGGTGACTCCACCATGTCCCAGGGCAGCCTGTGCCAGTGCTGGACAACCCTTTCAGGGAAGAAATTTTCCCCAGTATCCATCCTAAACCTCCCCTGGCATAACCTGAGGCCATTTCCTCTTGTCCCATCGCCTGTTCCTTGGGAGCAGAGACCGACCCCCCCTCGCTACCCCCTCCTTTCAGGGAGCTGTAGAGAGCGAGAAGGTCTCCCCTCAGCCTCCTCTTCTCCAGGCTGAACACCCCCAGGTCCCTCAGCCGCTCCTCATCAGACGTGTGCTCCAGACCCCTCACAGCTCCGTTGCCCTTCTCTGGACACGCTCCAGCGCCTCAATGTCTCTCTTGTTGTGAGGGGCCCAAAACTGAACACAGCACTCGAGGTGGGACCTCACCAGTGCCGAGGACAGGGGGACGGTCACTGCCCCAGTCCTGCTGGCCACACTGTTCCTGATAGAGGCCAGGATGCTGTTGGCCCTCTTGGCCACCTGGGCACACTGCTGGCTCATCTTCAGCTGGCTGTCCACCAACACCCCCAGGTCCCATGCTCTCTTATCTTCTCTGGTTTGGACTTCAGCATTTCGGCGATAAAAGCTAACAGATAAGACTTTCCTTGACTTATTTTTCCCAGGCTGTCGAGTTGTGCTGCGAATCAAACTTGGCTTTTTAATAAACTCCCCCGATATTTTCTAGTTTTCGCTGTAGTCCCGGTACTGTGGTGATGGTGTCGCACCAGGCAGCGAGCGACTCTGAGCAGCGCTTTCTCAAAGTTGTGGTCAAAGCGCAGACTTTGCTCTTGGCCAAAGGGCTGATGGGTGGCACAGCCTTTAAGGGTGCAGTCATGCTTCCCAGAAGTTGTTTCATCTTAGTGGCATCGCCTCCTTTCTGTGCCCCAGTAAAGGTGACCGGAACCGCACGTGATGTTCAAAGTGCATTTGTACAGCAGTAAAGCTTTTCTGCTTCTGAGTTTAAGGGATTTTTAGAAAAGCTGTTTCCTTGTTGGCTGCTCTCAAGTATTGAGCAATGACTTGCAGAGCATTATCTGCAGACGCTCGGATTTTTCAGACGGACACGCTGACTTAGAGCACGGCACTGTTTACGGCTGTCTCTCCCCCCTCCCCGTGTGCCTTTGCTGCGTTAGCGCTGAGCGTCTGCTGCTCTCTTGTAGTCCTTCAAGGCGCCGAGGAGGCGCTGCTTGCCCAGCACGAGTTACAGTAAGTGGAGACACCGCTTCTCCACGCCACATACAGATATATCGAATAGTCCAGTACAAGCAGAAATGAATGGGATTCCACTGTCGCCTTCCCCCTGCTACCGAAACACAGGAATTTATGCCTTTAACATCGTGTCTTCAGCCAGTTGCTTTTCTGTGAGAAAACTTTCCCTGTTACTCCCCAAGAGCTTAATTTGCTTAAGACCTTCTAAAGGAAATTCTGTCCCGAGCTTCATGGATACCCACATACATGGTCAGTTTGATTATATCTACAGTCCTGTTGATTTTTATTTTTTTTTGGAAGAAATGTAAGATTTACAAGGCCTGATGCCTTTAGCAAATGGTGTTGGAGCAGCTGCCTCACCAGGTCATATCCCCTAGATGAGGCGTTGCTTCTGTCACGTAGTTTGTTATACGGGTAAGTTGTGCTGATTTCCACCTCCTTGACATCCCTTTCTGAAACTATTAAAATACCAATGGTTTCCTCTGGATCGGTTAAAGTCATTCTGGTTGGGTGTAGAAGTCAGGCAGCGATTCTGCCTTATTTTATGCTTTTCTTTAGTGGCCCTTTCTGCGCTCGTTGTGGTGCTGAGGCAGGCGCTGGGCGCGGGAGGAGCAGGGTGTGATGCCTGGGCATCACGGTGCTCTCCGGATGGGCTTTAAATTGTAGGGGGTGAAGCCAGGACTGGGCTCCCCGCTTCTTTCGGAGGAAGACTTAAAAACGTTTCGATGGCTGGAAGGTCTCCTTTGTGCTGTAGGATTCAAGAAGGTTTTTGTCTCTGAGCTCTAAGGGCAAGAATTGAGCATCGCAGTAGCAACAAATGACACCCAAAAGTGCTGCAGGGTTAGTGAAGCTTGGTTTCGGGTGGATTTTGGGGGTTAGCCCTGTTGTTGTCTGTGCTCGGTGGGCATGGAGGTGGGTGGCACAGCTAGCTGCAGTGTTGGGCATGGCCAGCTTGGCTGCCGCTCTCACCAGGGCTAAATGACTTTCCTTTGTCTCAACTGCTGCCCCTCGGGCAGGTTGGGCTAATTGACCCACCCAGTGCTAAAGGACCAACCTCTGGGATGGATCCCCCAGCTGGGAGATATCTACCCAGGCTTTTTTCTTCACCTGCGTTCCTCCTTGACCGCCAGCCGGAGACCCAGGGCTGTCAGAGCAGCCTCGGGCCAGCGGATGGGTTGAGACCAAAGCCACCCTTTGCCAGGGTGTAGCCTTTCAGACTCGCCAGACAATGTCTCCATGAGAAGCTATCGCTAGCAAACTGGAGCCAGAAGAACTTAATCACCAACCCCCTTGAGCTCTTATGTACATTGCCTGGGGAGATAAGGAGTGCTCCTGTGCCCGGAGGGGGTTGGGGAGAGCGGGTGACCTGAGCAGAGAGGACAAAAGGACAATCCAGAGGCTGCTTCTCCTGGGGGGATGGTGAGCAAAGAGCGTTTCTGCTGAGCAAGCAAAATGTCTGCTAGGTGGGGGGAAAAAAGGGGGTTTTCAGTATATCTGAGACTGACCCAGCAGTGCCAGGACACTCCGTTGAAGCTTGTTGTGGTTGAGGCGGGTGGGCGAGAGGAGGCTCTGTCCCAGACTGGGTGCTGGGAGCATCGCCCGTGGGACGGGGGTGACTGGGTGCTGACCTCTGGGGTGTCCCCCCCCCCAGACAGACTCTGGGCGAGGTGGGGAAGTGCCGGGTTTGCCCAATCTTTGGGGGCAAAGGGGATGTGAAGGTCTGAGGGCGCAGCTTGAACCTGCCCGGCTTCTAGAGCAGGCAGCGTGAGCAGCGCGCCGGGCTCCATCTCAAACCCCTTGCGCAGTCGGCTTCAGCTGTCGGCGCTGCCGAGTCTCTGCGGATTTTAGTCCTGGGGAATATATTCCGCCGGATAAAACGTCCTGAGTGCCGCCTGAGCGCCTCCGCTCACAGCTTCGGGGTGCAGGCTCCGTCCTGGGCACGTTGCGGGGGGGAGCCACCGTCCCCGGTGCAGCCGGCGTCCTCCGTCCTTGCCTGCCGGCGTCCTCCGTCCTTGCCTGCCGGCGAGCGCGAACCTCTCCCCGTGCCGCTCAAATCCTGCCCCTTCCAGCGAGGTGCAAGGGGGCCAAGCTCATGTGACGGCTGCCGGTGACGGTGACGCCACGCCGGGCGTGCGGGGAGGGCCCAACGCCGCTGCCGGCTCGTCTTTGGCCAAGTCCGGAGGAAAAGGATGCAGCAAGTGCCGCCGTAAGACGAAGGAGCGCGCCTGCCGTCCCTCGACCCGCGGGACGGCCATGGGACAACCGGGCTCCCCGCGGCGCCCCGGCGGGAGGACGAGCGGCTGAGCGAGGGTGAGGNTCCGGGGGTGGGATGGAGGGGTGGTTGGGCCACCCGTCAGCTGGGGTGGGCTGTGGGATTTCTGCTGTGTAATGGTTGTTTACTGCCGGTCTCCCTTTTGTCTGCAAAAAACCCCTTTATTTTCCCAGATTTGCTGGAGCCGGGGAGGCGGCACGGGGACAGCCCTCTCCCAGGTGCGGCGGCTGTCACCTTGCTGTGCTGGCAGGACAATTAATAAAGCCCTGGGGGTTTGCTGCACCGCAAATGATGGGCGACTGTAACTTTAACAAGCACTGCCTTTTTTTTTTTTTTTTTAAGCCAGGCAGACTCTAAAGTGGAACATTAACCCATTTTGGGGAGAAGAGGCGGTCAGAACACTAACAAACCTGTGTTTTTTAAAAAAAAAAAAAAAAAGAACTGTACTTCTCTAACAGGGTCACATTTAACTTGCTGTCTCTGGGCGTTAAATACGGATTTAGAGATCTGTACGTAAAGAACTGGGGAGACCTGGACGATCATCTTGATTGTGTTTTGAGGAGGCGTTACTGAGCTCGTTTTCTGCCTTTATTTCTATCTGGTTACCCTCGGAGCCTTGATTTGCAACAAGCTGAGGCAAGAAATATGATCTTGATAAATATTTATGGCTGTCAGCCATTTTATAGTCCGGTATTACTCCTGGAGAAAAAAAAAAAATAAGGATGTTTACTCATTATCTTCTGTCAAACGGACCAGTTATCCGCTTACACGGCTGTGAAATTGCCGTGTGGGGTTGGAGACCTCGGGGCTCTGATTTTGCCATATAAAACCCGTCGGGTTTGGGGAGGGAGCAGTCTCCAGAGGGCACCTGGTGGTCCCCGGCGTGCAGGTCCAGCCGGACTGTCCCGTCTGCCTCCTCGCGAGATCCCCCGAGCGGCTGCCGGTCGTGGGACGGATGGGATCCGTTGGGCTGGTACCCGTGGGACTCCGAGTGCTGTCTGGCAGGGTGGGTCTGAGGGGGCCGTTGCGTTGCGTCCCCCCGGCGTTGCGTTGCGGGGCGGTGCTGTGTGCCCTCGGGCTCTGGTTGGTGTCGCTCTGTGGCAGCGCTGAGCTGGGAGAAGGTTCCCAGGACAGCTAAAAGTCGCTGGTCTGGGCAGTTGTTGCAGAAGAGTGAGCAAGGAATGACCCTGATCTCCTCTTCTTGCAGAAAATGCTTCTCAGCGTAGTCTCAGTTAATTAGGTTTAACACCACTTTATTTTTCCTTTTTTTTTTTTTTTTTTTTATGACAACTGTATCTTTTTATCTTTAGGAAAGATTGTGGTGGGTGCACCAAAATAAAATTGAACAGGCAGCGAAAACCTGTTGTCTGCAGCCTGGAGACAGGAATTGCCGTTGCGCTTCTGGAAGAGTTGGTCATTCCTGTAGAACACAAGCAGACTCTCCCAGTTGGGCTTCGCGAGTTGAGCGCGCAGGAGATAGTTGTTCATCTTCTGTTTCTCAAGGTAGACTCAGTGTTGTCTTCTGCGTCGCTGGGCTTGGTGGAAACCCATCACCCACACTTAGCAAGGCCTCAAAGACCAGCAATGTGCCGTGGTGGCCACGAAGGCCAATGGCATCCTGGGGGGCATCAAGCAGAGTGTGGCCAGCAGGGCGAGGGAGGTCATCCTCCTCCTCTGCTCTGCCCTGGGGAGGCCACATCTGGAGCACTGTGTCCAGTTCGGGGCTCCCCGGGTCAAGAAGGACAGGGAACTGCTGGAGAGGGTCCAGCAAAGGGCTACGGAGATGATGAGGGGACTGGAGCATCTCTCTGATGAGGAAAGGCTGAGGGACTTGGGGCTTTTCAGTCTGGAGAAGAGAAGACTGAGGGGGGATCTTATCCATGCTGATAAATCCTTCAAGGGAGGGTGCCAGGGGGATGGGAACAGTCTGTTTTCAGTGGTGCCCAGTGACAGGACAAGAGGGAACGGGCACAAACTTGAGCATAGGAAGTTCCATCTCAACCTGCCACCAGGTTGACGCGCTGGTCAAAGCCTGGCTGGCCTCCCTGGTTCCGTTGTTCTGCTGCGGTCGCGGTCTCCACGTCCATGGCCTTTGCTGGGAAGATCTGCAGCTCCGAACTGTAGGTGTGACTGGTTTGGGCTGTGGTTGACTGGGACGAGGCTTTGCCTCATCCCGTATATCGCACAACTGCTTCGGAGGGGGTCCGTCGCCTTGCGGGGCAGTGGGAAGCGCTCCTCCGGACGGGCTGGTGGCAGGAGGAGCTGGAGGCGCCCGAGCGCGGTGTGTGCTGCCCCCGCTCCTCTGTCGTGAGGGGGATAATTTATTCAAGGAGGATTTTGGTCGGTTGGATTTGTAGAGCGCTGCTTGGGATTTCCAGTGGGGATATTTGAACGGGGAAGTCTCCGAAAGCGGTGAGGCCAGTTTGTGTATTTCCGAGCCATTGGCATCATAAGTGCAAAAATGTTGTTAAAAAGGGAGTAATTCCTCGAGGCCCTCAGCAAATGTGCCCCGTTTTCTTTCCCGTGCGAGTCGGGCAGACGGGGCTCACCGTCTGTGCGCTCCCCGCTTGGGGAGAGCTCCGGAGAACTTCTGTGAACCTTTTTTTTTTTTTTCTGTCCCAACTGAAGCGAGGAGCCTTTTTTAAGTGGGTTATTTTGTGGTGGTTGTCAGTTACGCTCCATGACTCATTTGTTTTCCTGCGGCTTTTTCTCTGTTGCGAGGCTGCTGTGCCAGGCTGGGAAACGGGCTCGGGAAGACATCGTAGGTCTTTGTTCCCCTCTCTTGCTTTTAGGTGGTCGGGTAGAGCAGTTGTTTGGTGCCAGTGCTCTGCCACCCGCACAGGAGAGAAGGCCCTCCTCAGGTTGAGATGGAACTTCCTATGGTCACGTTTGTGCCCGTTCCCTCTTGTACCGGACACAGAAGGTAGAGGTGGGCTGTGGGCACCAAAGGAGGAGTTATCAGGTGTGTCTGTCCCTCCTTCAGGTGCATCGGTTGTGTCCTTCCTTACTTCTTCCCGTCTGAAGACCTCTTTGCCCTAGTGCTCTCTACAACCTACAGAAGCTAAATGAAATATTAAATGTTGTCCTTCTGTATGGAAGTTTTAACGCTCCTCTTCCCCACCACCTTTCAATTTATACAGGATATGGGGTTTTGCGTCTTTTTTGTTCTTCCAGATGACTGTAAGCGCTTAGTGTCTTACAGAACCGTGCTTAAATTTACTCTCCCGACCCGCATCTCCGTCTGACAGAGCAGCCTCCCGACCCACATCTCCACATGTACACCCATGGAGGCTTTTTGTAGCACCGCATTGCTGGAGGGAGAACACGCACGGTGTGTGTTCTACTCGTATGGGTTACTAGGAGGGTGCGAAGTCCCGCTCGCTCTGCGGAGCATACGGGGTGTCAGTGGCTTTGGTGTGCCGTGGATTGCCAAGAGGATGATGTGAGGCTGGTTAAGGCCGGGGTTCCCCGCTCAGGTGAGAAACGGGCTACAGAGGACTTCAGCCTCTTACTGCCTTCTCCTTTGTGTTCTGTCCTCCGCGTCCCTTTGGTCGGCTGCTGGCTGGCAGCCGCTCGCTGGGATGGCTCGACGGGCACGTTAGCTGGCTGGCAGCGCTTTACTCTTCTCCTTTTCCGACCACCAGTATGCGTTGGACAAGACTTTTTTGTAAAAGGTCTCCAGAGCTGGGCTGTCAGCGATGGTGATCTGCGCACCTCCCTGCTGCTTCACAGCTCCGTTCTCTGCCCCCTCCGAACGCAGAGTGAATGACTGCGCCTCACTGGTGTGCTGTCTTCAGAGTCCCACACTGGTGAGGGCTGGAAGGGCCCTCTGGAGCTCCCCCAGTGCCACCCCCTGCCAGAGCAGGGGCACCTCCAGCAGTGGCACAGGACGGCGTCCAGGCGGGTTTGGGATGGCTCCAGAGGGGGAGACTCCCCCACCTCTCTGGGCAGCCTGTGCCAGTGCTCTGCCACCCGCACAGGAGAGAAGGCCCTCCTCAGGTTGAGATGGAACTTCCTATGCTCAAGTTTGTGCCCGTTCCCTCTTGTACCAGATGCAGAAGGTAGAGGTGGGCTGTGGGCACCAAAGGAGGAGTTATCAGGTGTGTCTGTCCCTCCTTCAGGTGCATCGGTTGTGTCCTTTCCTCCTCCAGTTCTTAAATGGAAAGGTGGTGCCCAGCAGGTAGTCTGGTAGGTGGCTGCTGGCTCCTTGTAGGGCCATCACAGGAAAATAGCGGTGACCGAGATGCTGGTGTAGCTTGGTGGGTATGGGACAACTCCAGAGTGTGAATTCATAATCAGCCGGGCTCAATGCGGAGAAGTCACCGTTCTGTCCCCAGTTCGTTTGGAACCACAATGGTGGTGTTCTCCTGCGCTTGGTGTGGATGCCCACGGTGCCAGCGTGGAGCTGCCGGGCAGAACCGCTCGAGTCCCACGAGCGAGGGGATCGTCGGCTGGCGGCTCCCAGCAGCCCGTCCCGGCTCGTGTGGGTCTGTAACGGTGATTTCCCTTTGGCGTGGCTTTAGTTTTTAGAAATGAATAAAAAAAACCCCGGATAGCATCATCGCAGGTGTGAAGCTCCAGGTGTCAGGGCCACAGAGAGCCTTTGGGGGTGAGAGTAGCGTGAAAGGCTGCTCCAGGGAGTTTCAGAACCAGTATTCGGTGCGTAAAGTGGCGTCACCTGTATTTTCTGAGGACGCTTTTGAGTAATGGATAATAGACCGCAGGGCACCTTTCACCTCCACTGCACTTTAACAGAGTGTTTCTTGGAGTAGCCCGTGGAATTTTTGCCCTTTCAGCGTTCGGTGGCTTAGAAAGACAAACCTATGGAGTAATTACTGAAGGGTTGTGTCGGCGTTGACTTGGAGCCGGGGCCGCGGCGCTTGCACAAGCGAAGGAATGAAGCTTGGGCTGAATTGCACAGAAAAACTTGTTCCGTGTCAATTGGTCAAGAAAACTGCTCGATTTCTTTGGATAAGGTTTAAAAGACCTTTGTTTTGTGTTCCCCTTGGGGTGTTTCAGCACCTTCTTCAAACTACTTGCAAGGGGCTTGAAGAAACCCACTTTTAAAGGAGCAAGTGTTACGTTAATGGGTGTTTTAAAGGTTCTTTTCAGCTCGAAGATGCTCAGTGTTTTGTTCTAGGAGCAAAGGAAAGCAGGAATAGATTCATGGGGGGTTTCCAGGTGGAAGAGATTTCCCAGGGCAGTAAAATCGCCGGGGTGCGAGGCTCCTGCCCTGGATGTGGCGAGGGCGGGCTGTGCTCTGCTGCCTCCTGCTCGGCCCCGACTCCTCGGGGGAACCCCGGCAGGGGCCGGACATCAGCTCGGCGCCGTGGACTGAGTGCTTGGGGACGTGGAGACGGCATTAATCCACCGGATCGGACCCATTTTCTACGCTGAGGTCCAGGACCCGGTGGGGGTTGGACTAGATGATCTTTAAAGGTCTCTTCCATCCCCAGGAGTTCAGTGATTCTGTGACTGATGGATTTATTTTCTTGGCAGAGGATGGTGGAACTGGGGGAGTGACACTTCGGAGACTTCGCTTGGGCAGGCGAAGCCCTTGTTGTCTTCAGGTGGACCTGGCCAACCCTCGTCACGCTGTACATTCATAGTTTTCTGTAGGCCCTCGCGTTTCCCCGTCCCCCAGCCGTGTTCTCTGCTCCTAACTGTGAAGTCATTGTCTTGTGACCAAAATTTTGGGAACATACATCCATGCTAAGCACCATTATCCATGGGCTGGAGCGGGTTAGGCAGAAGGTCGAGTGGTTTGGCTGAGTTTGTTTCACCTGAAGGGAGGCTGCGAGCCCCAAGTTTTGGTATTATCCCGAGCCCCCATTTGGTACTGTTTTCTGCTTTTCAGGCCCTCCTGGCTCCCCGCAGCGACGGGGGGGGGGGTCAGGTGCTTTCCTTCCCCATCTCCCTGCTCCTATCCCTCCTGCCCATCCCGCTTTCACCTTCACTACATCCACCTGGGACTCCTTCAGCTCTGCTGCGCGTCTCAAATATTCCCCTTCTCCTCTCCCTCTCCCTCTGCTTTCCTCAAATGGCAAAAGTTCTGGATTTAGGGAAAAGTTAACATCCGGATGCTGGCGGTGATTTACTTTGCTGGTTCCTGACCAGTCGTTTCCAGGAACGACCCCATCCCTACGTGGATCGCTGGAGCAGGGGAAGGGCATACCCGCGCTGCCCACGTCACCCCTGGGAGCCTTGCGTGGCGCATTTAGCTCAAGAAACAACTCATGAGCTGTTCGCTTCCACTGAAATCCATGGTTTTCCCACTAAATTAGTGTTTTGGTGATGTGAGGGTTTGGGGTTTTTTTCCTAAAAAGGGGGAAAACTAAGAAATGCTCAATTTTCCTCCCCCAGGCTTTTCCTCGTATAATGGAGGAGGGATGAACGGCACAAGCACAATGATGGATTTCCTGGAGGAACCTCTTCCTGGTGTGGGGACCTACGAAGATTTTAACACTATAGACTGGGTGCGAGAGAAGTCCAGGGACCGGGACAGGCACAGAGAGGTAACACTTCTTACTAATCCTTGCTGGCACTGAAGGCGGAATAATTAACTTGCTAGAGGTAATCTTAGTCCCGATTGCGGGATGAGGGAGGCACGTGCTGGAGATACACCTGGGGTGGGGGGATTGCCCTTAGGATGGGAACGGAGAGCCGCTCCGAAGGATCCTTAGTTTGAGGGAAAAGAACGCCGAATTGGACGTGCTGCAGTTTATCAATTGCTCCTTCTTTTCTGGAGCCTTCTTATTTATTTAAAAAGCTTCAGCGGATTTCTGATTAACATCTTAAATGCCTTCATGGCACGTTTTCTTACACGGCGTTAAACTTGCTCGACTCTGAAGCGTCGCAAACCCTGCGCTCCTGCTCGTGGAAGGTGCCTGTGTTATTTGGAAGAATGACGTTGCTGTTGCGTGGTGTGTAACGGAGCAATCTAAGCACCCACCATCCTGTTTATCGATAAAGAAACAGAGTGTTTTTCTGCTCGTGCAGTTGCAGTTGTGAGTGATGCTCGTTCTATTGGAATTGTTCTGCGCTGCACGTTTGAGAAAACTGCAGTTTTTCCAGAATTCCTTCCTGGGGCTTCACTGCTCTCTACAACTACAGGAATCCGCTGCGAAAGCGAGGGATGCTTTCAGTAAAGTACTCCTGACTCCCGAGAAACCCTCACTGGCAGAACTCCCGTAGGGTGATGACAGAACTCAACCTGTCTATTTGCTTGCCAAAATATTCTTTGATTTTGTATTTTTTATTTCCTGTGCCTCACAAACCAAGTCGTGTCTCAGTAACAGTCCACAAACTGCCCGCGGTCCCTGCTCAGTGTGGGAGTACGTACAGTAAATACAGTATAATGCCCAATCCTGAGCAAGTACAGACCCAGTTACGGCGCTTCCTGCCCCATAAAACTGTTCCCGTCTATGGATTAAGAGTACAAACCCGAAAGGCTTCTCATGCGTACGCCCCCAGGCGCAGACACATCTACAAAGATGATGCCCATCAGGGTGGAACAGGACGATCTGTGTCCTATCTGCGGAGATGCTTGTGTAAAAAGGCCGCTTCTGCCTTTACCGAAAGAAGTTGAAATCGGGTCAAGGCAGAAGTTACTGCTGGCCCGAGAGGTGTAGGGTTGTTCCAATGAAAAGAAATGCAAAGGGAATAGTTCTGGCACCCGCCGCAGCCCCTGCCGTGGTTCAGCAGCGGTTCCGCTCACCACTGCGGCATCTGAGACACAAATCCAGAGGGAAAAAAAACACCAAACGGCGCTCATTCAGGCAGAAAGGATTCTTACTTTATTTATTCCTCGTTTAGTGAGTATTAGTCGTTTGCATCAATGTGCCTTTTCATCTGGGAATAATAGCGGTGCCCTGGAATGTGTCCCTGGGGAGAGGCAGCGGGGCTAACGGGGACACACAATAGCCGTCCTCTCCTCTCACCCCGTTGTCCGCCTGTCGGGAGCGGTGACACTGACGGGCTTCAGCGCTCAGACGGGGCCCAGAGCCTCGGAGGAGCTCACCCTCCCTGGGCCATCTCGGACAGGTCCCAGTCCTGCTTCCCAGTGCCACCAGCACAGCCGGGTTCCCAGCCTGGCCGTTCCGCCGTGTTGGCGTTAAACCCGCGACCGGCAGAGTCTCTGCCGCGCGGAGCGGCGTCTGGTTCCTCTGCCAGTGTCATGCAGTAGCCAGAGACTGTGAAACGCTGGTGACAGCTTCTGCTTGCTCTCGCGGGTGGTGGGTATCGGTACCCACCGGGCGGTATCGATAAATTATGGGGGCAAAGCTCTGGGATGGCGTCTTCAGATCTGCCTGCGGCAGTGGGACATTGGTAACTCGCTATTACTAACAAGTAATGGCTTTGAAAGATTAAGGGATGAATTTTGTCTCGTTTTTGTGCAGAAGGCGCCCAGGAGGAGAGCGTTACTTGAATACTTTCTTTTTTTGCTGGGAAAAGCGGCAGTATCCTTCATCGGTTCTGTGCATCTCCCAACCAGAGCAGCGTTTGCCGTGGCAGCTGTAAGAGCAGCCGCTGCCTGAGCCGTTTTCTCTCACTCCTCAAAGCGCAATATGTCACGATAGCTGTTGTTTTCAGTGTCAGGGGCTACTCTTCCGCTAACAACCTCACCGTGGGCTTTTTAGGGCATTTATGCCAAAGTAGGTCAGTGTTTTTAACAGATTGTTGTTTCTTTTTGAAAAAAACCCACCCTCCTCTAGATCACCAGTAGAAGTAAAGAGTCCACCTGGGCGCTGATCCACAGCGTGAGCGATGCCTTCTCGGGCTGGCTGCTGATGCTTCTCATTGGGCTGTTGGCAGGTAAGAGCAATCCTCGACCTAAACCCCGAGTCCCGGCTCTGCCCTGCGGCGTCGGGATCGATTCCTCCCCCGAAGGCCGGCGGACGGCCGGAGCGGGAGGTCGGGTCCCTGGAGCGAGGGCGGCGCGAGGGGCCGCACCGATAGCGGCTCTGCCGCTGCTTTGCCATTTACGGAGAATCACTTTTGCGTGCTTTGGGGCTGTGTTTGTGTAAATCGCTGGCCAAAAAGCTGAGCCTGAAAGCTGTCCTGGGCACGGCTCTGCTGGGACAGAGCTCTGAAATAAATAAAAAAAAATTAAAAATGCAGCAGAACAGAGCTGATCAGAGTGCGGCTCAGAGGGGAGCGGCGCACGTCCTCGCTGAACGCTCTTAACACTGGAGAGGTTAATGCCAAGGGCTGCTGGCAAGACTTTCTTTTTTTTTTTCTACTATACTTGAATATAGAAGGTGAGAGGTGTTTCTTGGGAAGTGGCCTTCTTTCAGAGGTTGACTGGCTGAAACCTTTTGAATGACTTCAGGAGCAAACTTTGGCCCCAGTGCGGCAGAAGGAAATCAGTTGGATACAGATCTTCCCGATAGAAAGCAGCTGAGCGTTCATCACGAGGAAAGAAATCTTCTGTTAATATTTACGTAGGAAAGCTGCTCGCCGGTTTTTCATTAACTGGAGGATTTGCTGGATGTTTGTTGGGACCTCTGGAGCTCGTGCTCGCACTTGCTGGGACAGAGCGGAGGTCTCGTCCCTGCCCTCTGTGGTGATGTGGCGTTGTAGCTGAGACCAGAGCTGATGGCAGCATTTATCTTTGGGGATTGTAGGAGTTATTCCCAACAGAAAAAGAAGAAATTGCTTAAAGATTCCTCTTCTAAAATCTGAATTACTTTCTGTGCTGGCTCTCTGCTTGCTTTGTTTCACTTGGCGCAGTTGTAACTTTCCCCTCTTATTTTTTTTTTTTTTAAATTGGAATTGGAAATGTTTTCTCCAAATTCGAAGTTATTCATGTCACAGTCATCACGTTGTTAGAGTGACTCCCGCATTCCAGCTCTCGCGCTGGACACCGGTGACGCGTTTTGTCTGCGTCCTCCAGAAATGCGGTGTCCCCCTCTCTGCGCTCAGACTGCTTGCTGCCCCGTGGTTAATAGGTGCCTATTTGGCGTAATTGAGAAGAATTAATTTCTAGTGAGGCAGGGCGGGTTTGAACGCAGTTTGCGGTGGTCAGCCTGTGAAGTATTACGAGGTGTGCTTTGTTTCCTGACCTACGCTTTTCAATATACATACTTAAGCAAATCTCCCCGTTCAGCTCTCTATAGAATAAAGGTAAATATTAGTGAGACATATCAGTACTGCTCTATTTGTTGGTAGGTGAGTCAAAATTTAGCAGGGTGGACTATAACCTTCAGATATCTGAGTCCGCATAAGGCAATTATTAATTTTTATTTTCTTTTTTCCCCTGTAAACCAGGTTCCCTAGCGGGTCTGATAGACATTTCTGCCCACTGGATGACAGATCTGAAAGAAGGGGTGTGCTTAGCCGGCTTCTGGTTTAACCACGAGCACTGCTGCTGGAAATCCAACACGACCTTTACGGACAGAGACAAGTGTCCCGAGTGGATGAGCTGGTCCCAGCTGATCCTTGGCCATGGAGAGGTGATGTGTGCCTATGGCTGGTTTTGCTGCCGAATGTCCCGTTTCCCCAGCCCGTATCGTCCCTTGCTAGTGGTCTGGTTGTACATGCCAGAAGCACAAGCTCTGGGTGCTTCGGTGGCTTAACATTCATCACTGGGGTTCTTCCAAGGGCGTAAATAAACTAAAAACAAGTTCTGGGTTGTGCTCAGCGGGGAAGCGAAACACTGACGCGTTTACGAGTGCAGTGTTTTAGCCGTGCGGCTGAGACTTGCTGCTTGAAGGATATTTTGCCCACTGGTGTTTTAGAGGAGCGCCAGACGAGCTCAAGTCTCACATTTCTGGCAGCTCTGTCCAGCGGAGCTGCCTGCTTGACTGGGACACCACTTACCCCCGTGTGCAGCTACTCCTGGACCTGGTTTGCTATTTTATATGACAGTCTTTGGAGATTGGGTCATATCCCCATAATCCGGCAAACGTAACTTGTCCTTGAAACCTCAGACTTGTCATAATTCCCTTCATTTTTGGCTGATAACTGTGTGTGCGATTACCTGCTGCTTCTCTGTGCTTGCTTCGATGTGGTCTCAGTTGAAATCATCTAATTTGGGTAACTTTCTTTGGATTTCAGGGGGCGTTTGCTTATATTCTCAACTACTTCATGTACGTTATCTGGGCCTTGTTATTCTCCCTTCTTGCTGTGTTACTTGTGAAGGGGTTTGCTCCGTACGCCTGCGGCTCAGGGATCCCGGAGGTGAGTGAGAATGAAAGCGGGTTGGGTTTGTTTAAGGTGGGATGGGGATCCACCATCCAAACGTTAGGTGTATCTGCTACGGAATAGTAATTTCTTGCACTTTAGATGGTGGCTTAATATATGCTTTTTTCCAAACTGTTATTGAAACATGTCTCTTACTTAAGTCTCCGTGCGATCCCTTTGAAAAAGTAAAATATGTTGGCATTTGCTGCAGGAGGTACAAACGAAAGCGCAGCGTTTGTGCAAGGCAGGCTGCCCCAGCTGGCCTCGCGTCTTTCTGCTGCGGGGAGAGCGGCCCCGAGGAAGGACTCAAACGGCTGTTCCTGCCTTTGCACAGGGGGATGTTTTTCATAGAATCACAGAATGGTTTAGGTTGGAAGGGACCTTAAGGACCATCCAGTGCCACCCCCTGCCCTGGGCAGGGACACCTCCCACCAGCCCAGGTTGCTCCAAGCCCCGTCCAGCCTGGCCTTGAACACCTCCAGGGATGGGGCAGCCACAGCTTCTCTGGGCAACCTGCGCCAGGGGCTCACCACCCACACAGGGAAGAAGTTCTTCCTCATATCTCACCTAAATCTCCCCTCTTCCAGTTTGAAGCCATTCCCCCTCGTCCTATCACTCCATGCCCTTGTAAAAAGTCCCTCCCCAGCTCTCCTGGAGCCCCTGTAGGCACTGGAAGGGGCTCTGAGGTCTCCCCGGAGCCTTCTCTTCTCCAGGCTGAACCCCCCCAACTCTCCCAGCCTGTCCTCCCAGCAGAGGGGCTCCAGCCCTCGCAGCAGCTCCGGGGCCTCCTCTGGCCCCGCTCCACCAGGTCCATGTTTTTCCTATGTTGGGGACTCCAGAGCTGGAGGCAGTACTCCAGGGGAAGTCTCCCCAGAGCAGAGCGCAGCAGAGGGGCAGAATCCCCCCCTCGCCCTGCTGTCCACACTTCTTCTGATGCAGCCCAGGATGCGGTTGGCCTTCTGGGCTGTGATCGCACATTGCTGGCTCATGTTGAGCTTCTCATCAGTCAGCACCCCCAGGTTCTTCTCAGGGCTGCTCTCCAGCCATTCCCTTCCCAGCCTGGAGTTGTGCTTGGGATTGCCCCGACCCAGCTGTAGGACCTTGCACTTGGCCTGGTTGAACTGCATGAGGTGGGTATGAGCCCACCTCTGCAGCCTGTCCAGGTCCCTCTGGATGCCATCCCTCCCCTCCAGTGTGCCGACTGCACCACTCAGCTTGGTGTCATCGGCAAACTTGCTGAGGGTGCACTCCGCCCCACTGCTCATGTCACCAACAAAGATGTTGAACAGCACAGGTCCCAGTAGCGACTGTACGTTACTTTGGATGGTTGGGGAGGGACTCTGGAAGCTGCAGGGAAGCTGCGGGCAGGACTGGGAGCGCCCAGTAAAACAGGAGCTCTGCCCAGGGCTTGAATGAAAGCCTGTAGAGCTTTGTGTGCTTGACTTCCAGATCAAAACTATCTTAAGTGGTTTCATCATTAGAGGCTACCTGGGCAAGTGGACGCTGATCATCAAAACCATCACCTTAGTGTTGGCGGTGTCCTCTGGGCTGAGCCTGGGCAAAGAGGGGCCCCTGGTGCACGTCGCCTGCTGCTGTGGGAACATCTTGTGTCACCTCTTCACCAAATACAGGAAGAACGAAGCGAAGCGCAGAGAGGTACGGGGAGAGGCCGATGTTGTCAGACTGCTGTGGCGGCGTGGGGAGACCCGTGGGTCTGGCGCGTTGCGCTGAATGTGAATTGTTGGTTTGGCACGTTCTCGGTGCGCCCCAGCGCAACGCCTCGTTGGGGCAAAAGCCATCTCGGTTAGGCAGTGACACCGCAGCATCTCCCCAGCACAGGTCGTCATCTCCTTTGTGATGGGCTGAACCTGCTGCGGCCCCAGTTCTGCCACGCTGGTTTGTCTTTGCCGTGCAACGCCGCAAACGGTGTTGGGACTGTTTGAGGGACCTGGACTTGGCCGTAGGGCTTTGCTTTCAGGGACGCAGCGATGGAGCGGTGTAAGAACCAAGCTGCCGTTGAACGTGAAGCTCAAGAGTGTTTCCTCACAGTGCTGTAAGGCTTTTCTCTCGCTGGAGAAGGGGTTAATGTGAGATGTGGAGTGTCACGTTGGCCAATTTACCTGCTGCTAAACCAAACCTGAGAGAACCCAGGTGGTGGGCTGGCAGGGGTTTGGGCNTGTAAGAACCAAGCTGCTGTTGAACGTGAAGCTCAAGAGTGTTTCCTCACAGTGCTGTAAGGCTTTTCTCTCGCTGGAGAAGGGGTTAATGTGAGATGTGGAGTGTCACATTGGCCAATTTACCTTCTGCTAAACCAAACCTGAGAGAAGCGGTGGGCTGGCAGGGGTCTGGGTGGCCCCACAGCACCTCTAGTTCCACCGTGTCCCTCTGGTGGGAAATGAGATGGGAAAAGTCAGGGTGTTCTGAGANCAGCACCTCTAGTTCCACCGTGTCCCTCTGCTGGGAAATGAGATGGCTGCGAGACAGGCAGCCACGGGAAAAGTCAGGGTGTTCTGGGAGGGGAAATCACTGCTTTGCTGTTTTACTGAGGTGACAGCATGGCATGACATCAGCTGAAACAGAAAAAGGTAATTGCCAGTGGTGCCACTTCTGCTAATTTGGGGATGGGACTGCTGAAATGCCAACACTGATGTTTTTGTAGCTCCTTGCAACCCCTTCTCCCTTAGGGAATTGCCTCGCTCCCGCCTTTCCCCTGCCGTCAGGTTTACTGTGCCCTCACTGGAGATAAAAATCCTACAAATTTAAGTAAAGACAAACAACAAAAAAAAGGGGGAAAGATTGGGGGCGGAGAGGGGCTGAAACTGTCTGACCGGCCTTGCTTTCTCTCCTAGGTTTTATCAGCAGCTGCAGCTGCTGGTGTGTCTGTAGCTTTCGGCGCACCGATCGGAGGAGTGCTCTTTAGTCTGGAAGAGGTAACATCAGCATTTTCTATTAGCTCTTGGCGAGCCGTTTTATTGCAAGAACTGACCCCGCTGGTTTAAAAATGCAGTCCGCTCATAACTGCTTGGGTGTGGAAAGGAGACCCTCTTGAATACTGATTGGTGGTGTATTTACAAGGCCGAGCAACCTAAAAGCTTATTGGGGTTTCAGGTAATTCTTACAAATACTGGAGAATTTATTTTTGGATGATGTCTCTCCGTAGCTTTGCAATAAACCTGTTGGTTTCCCCCGGTCTGTCCGTGCTCAGCAACACTTGACCGCTCACGGCCACCGCCTCTGGCATGTCCACTCTGGCCCAGGGTCCCTGGGATCAAACTTACCTGGCTTCTCAAACCCCATTTCTCCCTGAGGAACTCCTAATCCTTGTTCTTCTCATCCGGCCGTGAAACGGATCGCTGCTGCTTGCTTCAGGGCTTAGCTCAGAGGAGGACCGGGATGGTTTCGCTCGGCTGAGCGATGGTTGTGGTGGCAGCTATGGCGAGCACTGCTGTTCGGCGCTTCGGGACTTTGCAGAGCACGCAAGGCAAATAGTTTTCCCCGGATTCAGCTCATAGCTGATTCGTAACAGCTTTTATTATCCGAGTAAGTCACCTCCGCTTCAGGGATGGTGGAGGGCACTTGCTGTGTTGGAGGTGTGGAGGGCAGGACCCACCCCGGTCACTGCCACCGCATTGAACGGGGGCTCAGAACGAAGCCCGGGGCGCTTGGCTGGAGAGGAGGGCACGCGGCCAGTGCACATCGATCTCAGCCCCTGCTTTTCCTTCACGCGCTGGTGATTTTGTTAGTGGGCGGCGATCGGTGTAGTGACGAGTGTTAAAGCGACTGAATCTGCTTTGGTTTTCCTTTTTTAGGTCAGTTACTACTTTCCTCTCAAGACGCTGTGGCGCTCCTTCTTCGCTGCTCTGGTGGCTGCGTTCACCCTGCGCTCCATCAACCCTTTCGGGAACAGCCGCCTGGTTCTCTTCTACGTGGAGTTTCACATGCCGTGGCATCTTCTGGAGCTTGTGCCATTCATCCTTTTGGGAATATTTGGTGGGCTTTGGGGAGCGTTCTTCATTCGCAGCAACATTGCCTGGTGCAGGCGACGCAAGACGACCAAGCTTGGTAAATACCCCGTGCTGGAGGTGTTCGTGGTGACCGCGATCACGGCCGTTCTGGCCTTCCCCAACGAGTACACCAGAATGAGCACCAGCGAGCTGATTTCTGAGCTCTTCAACGACTGTGGGATTTTGGACTCTTCCAAGCTCTGCGAGTATGTGAACGATTTCAACAGCACCAAAGGGGATGACCTGCCGGACCGAGCTGCTGGCCCGGGAGTTTACACCGCCATGTGGCAGCTGGCTTTGGCCCTTGTAATGAAAGTCTTCATCACGATCTTCACCTTTGGCATGAAGGTGAGAATTGCCTGTAAAGGAGCTCACGTTCTTCTCATCCTCTGCAGGAACCCCGGGTCGTAGTGTTTTATCTGCTCAATAAACAGACGTGTTTTCCTCCCTGAGCTCTGTTAAGAAGGCGACAAGGCGATAGACTGCAATTATTTGTTCTGCTGCTCGAAACTGAGGGCAGCAGAAACCTGTTAGCCTGAGCGTGGGTGCCAGGTGCAGGCGCCGAAGCTGCTGGCTCGGGGCTTCATGTCCCATTTTCCAAACCCAGAGTGCTTCTAAATTAGAATCATAGAATCATAGAATGGTTTAGGTTGGAAAGGACCTTGAAGCTCATCAAGTTCCAACCCCCCTGCCATAGGCAGGGACACCTCCCACCAGCCCAGGCTGCCCAAGGCCACGTCCAGCCTGGCCTTGAACACCTCCAGGGATGGGGCCTCAACAACCTCTCGGGGCAACCTGGGCCAGTGCCTCACCACCCTCACAGGGAAAAACTTCTTCCGAATGTTCAATCTAAACCTGCCCTCTTCCAGTTTGAAGCCATCCCCCCTTGTCCTATCACTCCATGCCCCAGTAAAAAGCCCTTCCCCAGCTCTCCTGTAGTCCCTTTAGGGACTGGAAGGCCGCAATAAGATCTCCCCGGAGCCTTCTCTTCTCCAGGCTGAACAGCCCCAACTCTTTCAGCCTCTCCTCATAGGAGAGGTGCTACAGCCCTCAGATCAACCTCGTGGCCCTCCTCTGGACACGCTCCAGCAGGTCCATGTCCTTCTTCTGTTGGGGACTCCAGAGCTGGATGCAGTACTCCAGGTGGGGTCTCACCAGAGTGGAGCAGAGGGGCAGAATCACCTCCCTCGCCCTGCTGGCCACACTTCTTTTGAGTCATAGAATGATTTAGTTTGGAAGGGACCTTGAAGATCATTGAGTTCCAACCCCCTGCCCCGGGCGGGGACACCTCCCACCAGCCCAGGTCGTAGCTGTTCCACGGGCAGAGGGTTTTTGCGTGGTGGCGGCCTCCCGCGCTGTGGATGTCCAGCCTCGGGCTGAGTTTTCTGCAGTGAGGTTCAGCAGGTGGAACTGAGCATCTCCCGCTGCCCCCTGTCCTCTGGTGGTCTTTCCAGAAAGGTGACCCCACCACAGAGGTTTGGACATTGTTGTCGCCGTGAGGCAGTCGCTGACGTTCCAGGGCAATCATCAGGTCTGTGAGAAAGGTGCACGAGGTGTGAGAAAGCCGTGTGACAAACGTGTGAAGGACAGCGGGGGGAGATACTCTGATTTCAGAGACCGGGAGCTTTTGGAGTCCCGGCCTAGCTGAAGTGCGGAGGTGAAACTTGCCGGCGGTGGCTCTGCTGGGTGTCACTTGTGCTGTGTGCGCTCATTCCGGGCACCCTGGCTTTCACGGTGGCGTCGGAATTTCTGCCAGGGAAGAAGGGTGATTCTGCTCCCAGTACGCGAAGCCAGCAGAGCAGGGAAATGCCCTCAATACCCGCGTGCTCGTGTGGTTGGAAGGGCACGGGGGAGCGCTAGCGCTGTGCCGGGGGAGCTTTGTTATAGTCTCCTGGGAAATAAGCTTTGGAAAAAGGCCTGTTCTGTTCCACACCGACCTCTCGTGTGGCCGTTTCTCCTGCTCAGAAAGGCGTAAACGCAAAATCTGCCGCAGAGACTTGCGCGCAGGAGGGTGCGGGAAGGGGAGGGGTGATGGAGCAAGGCACCCTTGCCACTTTTAACTTCAGCGTAATCTCTGACTCGGTCCTGTATCAAACCTCCATCACCGGTCTTTGAAATGGCTGGAGAAACGGTGTGTTTACCGATGTGTGTGTGTTCACAGGTGCCTTCAGGTCTCTTCATCCCCAGCATGGCGGTGGGCGCCATCGCGGGCAGGCTGCTCGGCGTGGCCGTGGAGCAACTGGCCTTTTACCACCACGACTGGGCCATCTTCAGCGGCTGGTGCAGTCAGGGAGCGGACTGCATCACTCCCGGCCTCTACGCCATGGTGGGGGCCGCGGCCTGTCTAGGTAAGCGCGGCGTCTTCCCAGGTCCGCGTTGGGCTTCGGGCCCTGGTTGAACCATGTAAAGACGCGTCGCAGTCTTTACTGTTCCGGCCGGGGAAGCTGGCTTCATCTCAAGAGCGGGGAGCTTTGTAGTCGAATACGCACCGCGTTTCTCCTCCTGTCTGCGTCCCTTGGCCAGCCCCAGCCTGTCGCCCGCCCGGCAGCTTTCAGCGGGGAGTCTCCTGAAGGGCAGCTGTAGGACAATTGAGGCTGGCCGGGGACCTCACATTTCTTCCTGTGGGGTTTTAATTCGGTTTACTTCCTCTTCCGGCCTTAGATCTTATGATACAACTCCTCTTTCAAGTGCTCTGTTTTTTGGTAATGCTTCTTCCGCTTGGCTGAATTTAAGAAATGGAGTGCACGTGACTGAACTTCACTTTCCCTGTAATTCCCAGTCCTCTCCTCCACGGAATAACGTGTTTAACTCTTAAGGGACTACTTTACTCTATCAGGAGAAGCTCTCATTTCGGGAACAATAAAAGCACGCTACCAAACCCCATCGTGGGTCTTTTTAAAGGGGATAAACCTTCTCCTTTCCGTGTAATTGATGACAAATAAATACGGTTCCACTTCATTAACTGCTCCGTTTACCACCGGACAGTACTCAATGGCATGTGCTCCTTTAGGAGATGGTTATTGGAGCAAAACTCCGCTAAAATATTTGGGAGTAGCTTTGGGACTTGAATCTCAAAAGTTTAATTAAAATACACTGAGACGAAACGCTGTTATACAAAAATGATGTTGATATTTAAGGAGACTCATCTATTTTCTCTTGAAATGCCTCAACTGTGTTAGCGTTGAAAACCTACAGAAGCGTAAGGAGCAGTAGGCAAAACATCTGGCCGAGAGCTGGCACGCTTGAAGGGGAAGTGGGCTGAAGCCCTCGTGGTCGGGGGAACCGGAGGGTGTCGGGGTGACTCCTGCCTGTTGCGTACAGCCCGTCGGAGGTTGTGTTTTATGAATCTGCCAGTGGAGCTGTGTACGAGGCCCTTCTGTGGCATGGGCGGGCTATTTTGCAGCTAGCTAATGCCAGGGAAAGTTAGCTGTCTTCTAAGGTCGCTCCAGAGTTGAGGGGAAGGAGCCATCAAAAGCACGTAGCCGACCCTTGTAAGCCAGCCCGTGGCACAATGTTCTGGAAGGGACGGATGGTTTTTGTACCATGTTCTGCTCATGTTTGACTGCCACTGCGATGCTGAATGTGATGTAGGACACCAACAGTACAACCTCTTGTTGATACAAGACCTTCTCTAGATGCGTTGGCAGAGGACAGCCTGCCTGGAGACCCCCAGAACTCCATGTTCATGTCGTCTGTCATCCTGTGTTCTCTTTGCAGGTGGGGTGACGCGAATGACTGTGTCACTGGTGGTCATTATGTTTGAGCTCACTGGCGGACTGGAATACATCGTTCCTCTGATGGCAGCAGCCATGACCAGCAAGTGGGTGGCTGATGCCATTGGGCGCGAAGGCATCTATGATGCCCATATTCGCCTCAACGGATACCCTTTCTTGGAAGCCAAGGAAGAGTTCTCACACAAGACGCTTGCAATGGACGTAATGAGGCCACGGAGGAATGATCCTCCTCTGACTGTCATCACTCAGGACAGCATGACCGTAGAAGATGTTGAGACCATCATCAATGAGACCACATACAGTGGCTATCCAGTGGTGGTGTCACGGGAGTCCCAGAGGCTCGTTGGGTTTGTCCTCAGGAGAGACCTCATCATTTCAATTGGTAAGAGGCAAGATACTGCAGAGAGAATCGATGCCGATAGAGGCCTTAAATGGCACCGGCTGTAATTTACTTGACGAATTTGAACACCCAGTCGTGACAGTGGCTGTGCTTACTGGCACCTGCATCTCCATCCCCGAGCAGCCTGGGGTCTGCATGCGTGGAGTGCGAAGGGCAGGATGGCTTGCCCGGTGCGATTAGAGTGGCTCTGCTGAATTCATAAACCTTAGGGCACGGTTGTGAAGCGTGAGACGTCTTGCCAGCAAGAACTAAGGCTTCCTGGCTTTGTGCATGACTGGACATGGAAAGCTTTCTTAACACCTCAAACCTTGTTTTATTTCATTGAGGAAAAAAGTCTGGTTGGTCCACGTACTGAATATTGAGTCACTACTGAGGTGGTGCTGTCAAACCCATAAATATTGATGCTGATGATAGTCTTCATCTCTCTCCACCACTGAAAGCCAGCCTGGTCTTTCACTTGTGCGTTGGTGGTTGCGAGGCAGGTGGGGTGCGGTGCTGGCAGGACACGGTAAACGCTGTCCTGGCATCACTCACCTGCAGTGTCTGATGTGAGCCGACCTCCTTTGGAAACAACAGTGCCATATTACACTTTAGGGCACATTTAGGTTCCTCTTGCTCTCAGGTTTCTTAGAAACCCACAAGTGGGCTGGAGCACCTCTCCTATGAGGAGAGGCTGGAAGAGTTGGGGGTGTTCAGCCTGGAGAAGAGAAGGCTCTGGGGAGATCTTATTGCGGCCTTCCAGTGCCTAAAGGGGCTCCAGGAGAGCTGGGGAAGGACTTTTTACTGGGGCATGGAGTGATAGGACGAGGGGGAATGGCTTCCAACTGGAAGAGGGCAGGTTTAGATTGAACATTAGGAAGAAGTTTTTCCCTGTGAGGGTGGTGAGGCACTGTCCCAGGTTGCCCAGAGAGGTTGTTGAGGCCCCATCCCTGGAGGTGTTCAAGGCCAGGCTGGACGTGGCCTTGGGCAGCCTGGTCTAGTGGGAGGTGTCCCTGCCTATGGCAGGGGTGTTGGAACTCGATGATCTTCAAGGTCCCTTCCAACCTAAACCATTCTATGATTCTATGAAGTGCCATTTCCCAGCATGAGACCTGAGGGGAAGTTTGGGTCATGTTGTCTCTTGCTGGCTTGGGCGAGACAGTATGACAGTATGTCTTCTCTTGACGAAGCAGGAGAAATCTGTGTTAGGCCTGAGGGGTATGTGGGCATGTAAGTCCTTGAGAACTGTGCCTGCACTGGGGTGAACGTCATAGAATCACAGAATGGTTTGGGTTGGAAGGGACCTTAAAGGTCATCTAGTTCCGACCCCCCTGCAGCTACGGATCAGCCCCGCGTGTTCCCTCTCTCTTTTAAGGTGAGTTTTCAGTGTCGGTTTTAGGATGTGCAATACAGTCGTTTGGACCATGTGAATATTTCTGCTGTTCTTCTCATAACTATCTGGCCAAAAACTTAGGGCAACATGGAATGCCATACGGAAAAAAGTGCACTATCAAATCATGCACGTTGCCTTCCTCCTGTGAGCCCGCTCTGCGGTGTGACCGCAAATTCTGGCCTCTGTGTTATTCTGAGTCCCCAGGGACTCGTTAAGAGTAATCTTTTCCCCAAGATATGCACAGTAATGGACTGTTGTGTGCCACAGGACGGGATTTAGCTTTTGGTAGCCAGCTCCGAGTAGCCCGTCTGGTGTCTGGGCTGCCCGGCTAGCCCCTGCCAGCGAGCCTCGGAATGGCAAGATGAAATCAAAGCTGCGATGTGGCAGATACCCAAATTGCCCGTGTAGCGGGAGTGCAATGCACTGGTGTAAATAGCTGAATGATTCCCCTCTGCTCTGCTCTGGGGAGACCCCCCTGCAGTGCTGCCTCCAGCTCTGGAGCCCTCAACAGCAGAAGGACACTCCATGTTGGAGCGGGGCCAGAGGAGGCCCCGGAGCTGCTGCGAGGGCTGGAGCCCCTCTGCTGGGAGGACAGGCTGGGAGAGTTGGGGGGGTTCAGCCTGGAGAAGAGAAGGCTCCGGGGAGACCTTACAGCAGCTTTCCAGTATCTGAAGGGTGCCTACAAGAAGGCTGGAGGGGGACTCTTTCCAAGGGCATGTAGTGATAGGACGAGGGGGAATGGCTTCAAACTGGAAGGGGGGAGATTTAGATGAGATATTAGGAAAAAAATTTCCACTACGGGGGTGGTGAGCCCCTGGCGCAGGTTGCCCCGAGAAGCTGTGGCTGCCCCATCCCTGGAGGTGTTCAAGGCCAGGTTGGACGGGGCTTGGAGCAACCTGGGCTGGTGGGAGGTGTCCCTGCCCAGGGCAGGGGGGTGGGAGTGGATGATCTTTAAGGTGCCTTCCAACCCAAACCACTCTGTGATTCCATGGCAAGTACTTACCTTGTTGTCTGTTCCTGACCCTCGTCAGGCATGAAGCCCAAGTCAGTGGGTTAAGTTATACTTTACCTACACTGCGTGGGACCCAAATCAGTGCTTGATAAAAGCGTGAAGCATTTTATCTACCTCCTCTTAAAACTGGGAAGTTAAAGATCTCCAGAACTTGCGTTTGCACGGCCGGAGCAGAAGGCTGAGATGTGTGGCAGCCTTGACGTTATGCTGATCTCACCCCTGGGCTGAAACTGTGGAGTCCTTAGAGGTTTCGACTAGTTACCAGGAATTAGGATGGAATGTACCACACCCTCCTTGGGTCATCGGATGCCTTGAGAACCAGCACAGCTGAAGGGAAGGAATGGACCTTTAAGGCCCATCCCCAATGTGGGCAGAGAGGGAAGAGGGTACGCTCTTCCATTTGGAAAAGGAAAGGAGGGATGATATTTAATCAAATATTTCTTCTTCCAGAAAACGCCCGGAAGAAGCAGGATGGGATCGTGAGCACTTCAATTATTTATTTCACTGACCACTCTCCTCCGCTGCCCCCAAGCTCCCCCTCTATGCTCAAACTCAGGAGCATCCTGGACCTCAGTCCTTTCACAGTGACGGACCAAACGCCCATGGAAATCGTCGTGGATATATTCCGCAAGCTGGGATTGCGCCAGTGCCTGGTTACTCACAACGGGTAAGAACGGAGCCCTGGGGTGCCGGGATTGCCTGTAGACCTGAGCCAAAGCCTCCTCTCCTTCCAGCGTCGCGCACTGGGCGTCGGCTGGGGCAGTTGTCTGGGAAAAACCAGCTGTGAACCCCCTGAGCCTCTTTCAGTTGAAGCAGTAACCTAAAACCTGTGGGGTGAAGACACAGCTCCGTAGGGTGATGGGTCTCTCAACTGATGGAAGTTGCTCATGACCTCCTCTCAGATCTGGCCGGGTGTATCGTGTAACCACCTCAATTCGCGTTGCTGTGGATCCGAAACAGGGTGGGAGGGAACGAGGGCAAAGATGGAGATGGAGCGATGTGTTCCCTCAAGTGTGGCACCAGCAGGAATTCTCTCCCTGTGCCCTGCCGTGGTGCGCTGGGAGCAGCTGAGCTTTGTGGCTCCAGACAGCTCCTCGCCCTGCGTGCCCTCCTCGCCCTGCGTGCCCTCCTCGCCCTGCGTGCCCTCCTCGCCCTGCGTGCCCTCCTCGCCCTGCGTGCCCTCCTCGCCCTGCGTGCCCTCCTCGCCCTGCGTGCCCTCCTCGCTGTCCCTCCCCAACAGACCGAGTTCCCTCGTGCCTTCTGGCACCGCTCTGAAAGCAGAGCTACTGGGAGTGCTAGGGCTTAAAATGGACACTCAGGTTGATCTTTTCGGAGACGGTGGGTGTTAATAACTATTAATATTTGTCTTCTGTTTATAACCTCCTCACCTTTTTTAGTGTAAAATACTGATAGAGTCTGTGTTGGGGCTCGCGAGCGCCGTACTTCGTGGGGGGTGTCAGCGCTGCGATCCAAAACGACGCGTCAATTAAAATTGCGCTACGAGAAGCGATGTGAGAGGAAGGATGTGCCTTCTGCGGGGGGGGCTATGCACTAAAAACGTGTTTTCGCTTTTCAGGAAGCTGCTGGGGATCATTACCAAAAAGGACGTGTTAAAGCACATTGCCCAGCTGGCTAACCAGGACCCGGACTCTATACTCTTCAATTGAAGGCGGACTGGTAGGTGGTGTGTGTTCAACACAAAAGAAACTTTAGAGAAGATCCTGGATATACTTTCCTATTTTTATTGAGACCATGGAACTGTTTTCAGCGTTTCCTTCCGTGGAGCTGAAGAAGATAATGTGTTTTTTTTCTACCAGATAACCAATTGCACTACATAATCTGTGGAACATAATCTTCTTTTTAGAAGAAAAAGACTTTCTTTACGTTGCTTTTGTGAAGTTGCATTGGAAAGATTCCATGAAGGAGTAAAAGCAAAATGCTATAGAATTGTATCTCCTCTTCTTATTTTATTTGAACTCTCGTTACTAACGTGGGGAGGAAAAGACAAGGGCTGTGCCTTCAGGGATTTTGAAGGAGAAAGGTGATTTTTGCACACAGCATTCAGGTGGTGGCAGAAAGGTGCGGGTGTAACTCGGGGGCGGTGTGTTCCCAATCAGCCGCTTGGTAAAAGTAAGAACCTCGTAAAGTCGAAATAGGGAAAGGGGAGGGGGGGAAGGCTAGCTGAGGGTGTGTTGCTGAAAGAAGGAAAAAAAACCCACAAAACCAGCCCCCCCCAGAAGACCAGATCTCCTTAAAATTGGGCGCAGTGATTCAGATTAGGAAAAAGCTTATTTTGATTGCTCTTTGGTGAATGTATTTAATTACTCTGACGCTGCCTTGCCGGGAGAGCCCCGAGGAGGAGGCAGGAGGAGCTCACGGCTGCATTCTCCTCGCGGTCCCTTTTTTTTTAGATACATGCCTAACAATCTCTTCTCCTTGAGTTTCCCTTGAGCCGTGGAATTCAAAATCCCAAAGGCTGAGTGCGCAGTGCTTGCCGCGCCGAGCTCTGCCCGCGTTAGGTACCGCACAACCCCCCTCTTCCTCCGTCAGCGCCGTCTTTCGGTGGCTGAGGAGGGTCCCGCTGGAGAGCCCTGCGCCCGGGACGTTTACGTGGATGCGGGCGCCGTTCCCTGCTCCTCTCCTCAGGCCCGGATGGAGGCTCGAGCGTCGGCAACGCTGCCGCCTGCGCGGGCGCACCGCTCGCCCTCTCTCCTCTTGCCAACGACTATGCAATAAAGCCCTTCCCCACCGCTCTCGGCCGACTCGCTCCTTCCACGTCTCTGCTCCTCGAGTCCCTGTCCCAGATCTTACCGAATGATTTCCCTGTTAATAAAACTGTGCCCGTTCACTGGAATTTGGAAGGTACGTGAATGCTTTCGGAGGTTGGTGGCGTTCCTCGTGGCGGCCGTTGTTTTGTGCTCCGTGGCGGAGGCTCCTCGGTGGCAGCGGAGCTTCCTCTCGCCTCCGGCGCGCCACCGAGGCTGCGGAGGGAGCCAAGCTCTTGAGCAACGGCCAAGAATTCCAGAGTGAGGGCTCTGACTCTGCTTCCTGACAGCCGGACCTCCGGCTGTGGAGCAGGTGTTGCTCTTGGCACGGCCTCGGCTGTAGGAGGTCCCCTCGTCCCCACCAGGGCACGCGCAGCCCCCGGCTCAGGCGCGGTGGCAGGAGGTGGTGGGTTGTCCCCATGAGGCTGCTGCCCGTCGCCAAGCTGTTCTGGGGGGAGCGGGGACTCCGGGCTAGAGCTGGCTGGCAGCTTGGTCGGTCGTAAAGTCTCCAATAGAGCCAAATTCCTCATCTCTGCTCGGAGCAGAAGCCGGCGTATTTCATTCTCCAAATCCATCCCCGAGCGAGTCCCTGCTGCCGCTGCTTCGACCTGGCGGTGAGGTGGTGGTGTCCTCAGTTCTTGTGTAGGTTAAAAGGTGAATCTAAGATGTTACCAATGGATCGGATACCTTCTGCTTAGAAAATAAATGCCTTGACGTTGTCTGTGGGGGTTTTGTACAGCAGGAGATGGCTGCTGAGTGGAAGCAGAGACCGCAGCGTGCCTGGAAGGCGCTCACAGCCTGAAAGGCGTCCCGTTCTGCCTTGGCCATGGCTGCCAGCAGCAGCTTTGCCTGGTGGCACCAGAAACTTTGCCTTTAAAGGCTTCTTTTTGTCCTTTTTGGAGAGGGTCGTTCCCCTCTCACCAGATGGATGCTGTGGGTCGGGGTCCGGGGAAGCAGCCACCGCCTCCCTGGGGCTCCCTGCAGGGCAGGTTGCCCTGGAAGAGGCCGGGGATGCCCGTCCCGTGCGTGCAGCCTTCTCCTCCCCGCGGCGCGCTTGGGGACGCCAGACAGACCGCAGCTCTTCTGCTCACCTCACAACATGCAGCAGCTTAAAAAAAACGCATTCCCCGCTTCAATTTGATCCGCAGTACGCAAGACCCCGGTTCCTCTCATCCCTGCGGGAAGGCTGGTACGAAGGATGAGGTGCCAAAAGGGGAAAGCCGTGAGCCGGCCGGAGCATCGCGGCTGGCTGGTGGGTTATCCCGGCCGCTCCTGGGGAAGCGGTGGGGCAGGGAGCACCGTGTCGGAGTGGGAGCGCTGGAAATAGGGGAGCTCGGGGCAGGAAACACCGGCCCAGCAGCGGGGGCGGGCTCCCGGCTCCGCGGCGTTGTGTGGCTTGGGGTTTTTTTTTGGTGGGAGAGGTGTCCTCAGGAGAGTGACCTGAGAACAGCCTTGTGGGGAGGGGTGTGTGTGGGGAAACAGCCCCTGGCTTTGCGGGAACGCCGGGCAGAGCTGGGCTCGAGAGGGGCTCAGTCCTCGGCGCGGGCAGGATTTCGAGTCCTCGTGATGCCAAACCAAACATGGTGGCGGTGGGAGAGTAAATGGGGACGTTGCAATGGCACAGGAGCTTTCTCCGCCTCTCGCCTGAGCAGATCTCTCCACTGGTGCTTCTTTTTAATGTGGAAACTGGTGATTTCCCTGCGAATGGGGACGCAGGCTTTAACAGCCGGAGGGCTGGGGGGGAAACAGGAGCTTGGAGTGGGACTGTGGCTGCTCCTCACCCCATAAACCCCCGTAAAAGGAGTCTGTGTAAGGAAAATAGTCATTCCAGCTGCAGACCTGTTTATAATCCATAGTTCTCCGTGTTGGGAAGCTTGCAGCAAAACCACCCGCCGGTCGTTACGGCATTAGCTCCAGCGGTGACGCTCCGTGTCCCGCTGGTTCGGGGATTGTGCGGGCGGAGATGTATGGCTCTGTGCGGGGGTCGGTGCCTTCCCTGCCCCGGGGAGCCGTGGAAGGCGGCAGCCCCGTGGCTGTTTGCTGTCTGCTTTTATTGGGTTCCTTTTTTATTCCTACAAAAATAAGTTCAACTCTTTCATCCAAAATCTGCTGCAGGGGAGAGACCGTCCTCAGGTTTTCGAACGGGAGCGTTTTCTCCCTTGGCCCCAATCAACGGCGCTGCCGGAGAAGAGGGTTCCCCTTCCCCGGGACAGCCCGAGCTGCTGCCCAGGGTTTTGCCCCGTCCGCTTCTCGCTTCGCCGTTGCTTTACCTTCGGAGCGACTCCAGGAGGAGCCCTGGGCTCTCTCTTCAGCGAACAGCTGCTTGCACGAGTCGGAGCTGGAGAGGATCCGTATCCCAGATAAATCCCACCCGGCCCGGGGACTCCTTCGCTGAGCAAGAAACGCCTCTTGCGGCGCTGGGCTGAAGGACCCGAGAGAAGGTCGGAGCTCTGGGAAATGCCTTCTCCATCCCTTGCCAAAACCTCCTGACCCCGGGGGTGAGGCTGTGTGGGAGGGGGGTCCGTAGGGCTCCCTCCTCTTCCCCTCGCCCTGAAGAGGAGGGGACCTGGTGGGGGGGGCGTTACGGTGTCCTGGGGCTGGGGAGGGGGCTGGGTGCCTGCTGGGGCGGTTGACTTTGCGGTTCCCCCAGCCTCCTCCTGGGCTTTGAAGGGGACGCAAAATCATGGAATCGCAGAACTGTCTGGGGTGGAAGGGGTCTTTAAGATCATCGAGTCCAACCATTGACCTCACACTGCCAAACCCACCACTAACCCACGTCCCTCAGCACCATGTCTGTCCCTCTGTTAAACACCTCCAGGGATGGCGACTCCACCACGTCCCTGGGCAGCCTGTGCCAGTGCTGGACAACCCTTTTGGGGTTCCATCCTAAGCCTCCCCTGGCACAACTTGAGGCCGTTCCCTCTTGTCCCATCGCCTGTTCATTGGGAGCAGAGACCGACCCCCCCTCGCTACCCCCTCCTTTCAGGAGCTGTAGAGAGCGAGAAGGTCTCCCCTCAGCCCCCTTTTCTCCAGGCTGAACACCCCCAGGTCCCTCAGCCGCTCCTCACCAGATGTGTGCTCCAGACCCCTCACAGCTCCCTTGCCCTTCTCTGGACACACTCCAGCGCCTGAACATCTCTCTTGTCGTGAGGGGCCCAAAACTGAACACAGCACTCGAGGTGGGACCTCACCAGTGCCGGGTACAGGGGGACGATGGCTGTCCCCAGTGCCCGAGGTGGTTCATTCTGGAGGTGTGGGGCCAGCACTCTCTCCCCTATGCTCTGCTGCTGCCCTCACCCTCTCTGCCCGGCCACAGAGCTTTGCCTTAATGGGATGCTGCGGGCAAGGGAGCCCCACACCCTCCCTGGGGACAGCATGGGGATATGGGGGTGTCCGTGGGGCTGGACTCCTGCGGATATGCTTTAGCAGCTTTGTCGGGACACCCAGGGACAAGCGAGGGGACGAGCTCCTCCCGCCTCCCCAGGTAAGTGCAATTATTTTTTCCTGCTCTCTCCAGCTTGTCTCATTTGGGGAGAAATAAAGGGGAAAACCGGCGTGTCCTCCGTGCAGGAGCTCCGTGAGCGGGGATCGAGCTGGCTCAGCTGGTTTTGGTGCGGACGGCTCACCCGTCCCAAGCCGTGGGCACTGGCACTGGGCAGCCTGGCACCGCGCTGCGCCGCCAACGGGGAGCACCGCACCTCGCCGCTTCGGGGGCCCCGACTGTGCTGCTCATGGGTCCGAGGTCTGAGCAGAAAAAACGGCAATTCACTCTGGAAGGGGAGAGAAAACATTTTCAAAGCATCATCTTTCCTCTAGCGGGACCTCAGCACCCATCCCCATGGGGCTGCTGCGGGACCGGGCGAGGACGGGATGGGTGAAGTGGAGTATTCACGTTTTCCCCCTCGCTTTAACGAGATTGGCCGCGTTTTGCTTTCCTCTTTTCCAGGCTTATTTAATCCCCCGGGGGGGAGAGCGGTGCTGGGGGAGACGTCCCGAGGTGCCCCGAGGACAGAGCGCGGTGGGTGCCAGCGGCGCCGGCGCGTACGTGCCGGTGGGGTCACCACCCCGCGCTCGCTTTCTTTGTACGCTTTATTTACAACATCCCAAGAAATGGTTTCCTGGGGTGGCGGCGTGTTTTTCAGGCTGAGTTTCCTCCTTCCCGCCGCGGGCTTGTTCTGGGCTCGGGACTTGAAAGTAAAACCAGATCTTGTTTGGAAGGGAACGAAAGACCTGGGTATAGTGATGAACGGGTTAATAACAACAGAAAGGAGCAGGTTTGGGGGGGAGGGAGGGGGGAGAGATTTCAGCCCCAGAATTTGTGTGGAGACAAAGGGGAGCGGAGCGGCGCTGTGAACGCTCTGCGCGCCACTGGAAGCAGAGCCAAGACACGACGGTGCTTTGGCAGCGACTATGAGGAAGCAGTTGTGTGTCCAGCTCGAATCAAAGCCATGGGAAATAAGGTCAACCTGAAAATGTTATTGTGTCCTTCCCCCCCCGCTGTTCTCCTCCCCTCCCGGTCTCTCGTAAAGCAGGAGGAAAGGGCAGGGAGGGTTCTGGGCTGCCGCCCGGCGGGACGGTGGGGCTGAGGAGCCGGAGCAGCTTTCGGTTTCGGGTGATTTATTTTTTTTCCTGCGTGGTTCTGAGCTTGACAGACGTCATAGAATCATAGATTAGTCTGGGTGGGACGGGACCTTTAGAGGCCATCTCGTTCCACACCCCCGCCCCCAACAATAAGCAGGGCCACCTCCCACCAGCCCAGGTTGCCCCAAGCCCCGTCCAACCTGGCCTTGAACACCTCCAGGGATGGGGCAGCCACAGCTTCTCGGGGCAACCTGCGCCAGGGGCTCACCACCCCCATAGTGAAACATTTCTTCCTCATATCTCATCTAAATCTGCCCTCTTTCGGTGTAAAACCGTTCCCCCACGTCCCATCACTCCCCTCCCCGACCCAGAGTCCCTCCCCCGCTCTCCTGTAAGTCCACCCTGAGCCGTGTGAGGCTGAGCTCCTCCAGCGAGCTCTTACCTGCGGGTCTTGGAGCCCTTTGCAAAGACCAATCTCTGTAGGAATCTCCTCCAAGTGGGGGAATTGAGGCGCAGAGGCTTCATGAGTGACCACTCAAGAAATGGAGTGGTTCCTGCCTGCGCTCTCGGTTATTGCCCAACTCCATCTGCTTTCTCCGTCCCCGGCAGCTGTAGGAAATGAAGGAGGTGAGGGCCGGCAGGTTGATTAAAGGCTCCCCCATCCTCGTCTCACCTCCGGGCTCTTCAGCAGGTGTTCCTGGAAAAATAATAATCAATCTTTGCATAACATTGTGCCAACGAGCGCTCAGCTCGGAGGAGGTGTTCAAGGCCAGGCTGGACGTGGCCTTGGGCAGCCTGGGCTGGTGGGAGGTGTCCCTGCCTATGGCAGGGGGGTCGGAACTGGATGATCTTCAAGGTCCTTTCCAACCTAAACCATTCTATGATTCTTCTCCCTTCCAGTGATGCCCCACTGGGGCCGAGCGTGGCCCTCCCGCCTCACTCGTGGTGCCACCGCTGGCTCCCACTTGCCACGTGGCAAACAGCGCCCTCCCACCCATCCACCCGGCGAGTGGCGGGTGTGGGGGCTGCTTTAAACTCGGGTTTTTTTGGAAGAACAACTTTGAACGCTCTGCGCCGGTTCCTGCAGCCCCTGGGTTGTCCGAGTCAACCCTGAGCTCCCACCGCCACCGCCGCCGAGGGCAGATGGGGGGGTCGGGACGCGGGGTTGGGACGTGGGGGCCGGGATGAGCTCAGTGCTGCTGTGGGGGGGAGGTTTGGGGCTGGTAAGGATTTTAAGAGCAGTGGGAGCTGAGCTCCTGTTGTTGGTCACCGAGGTGGTTGAGGAAGCGGGAGGAGGAACAAGAGGTGGAAGAAAAAGGGACTATTTCAAAGGTGGTTTTGGAAGGGAGAGGTTTGTATCGGCCTCGCTGGAGCCTGCAGGAGCCAGAGGCCGGTGAGTGGCCGTGGCCACTGCCTGGGGGACATGGGAGCCACCTGGCTCAGCCTGGCATCGGCCACCAGCCCCAGCCAGGGATGGAGAGAGGGGGCTCCGGCATGGAAAGCCGTGGGATGGGCAGCGGGAGGAGGGAGCAGCCCCTGCCCGGCACGGCGGGATGGGGAACAAGCCCGTGTCGGCACCGGGGGGGTTTGGCTGTGCCTTGGGCTGCGCTTGGTGACCCCAACGCGGAGAGGAGGAGGAGGAGCAGCACCGGGATACCCCGGGCTGCTGGACCTGACGTGGCCGCCGAGAGCTGGTGGGAGTGGGCGAGGAAGAGGAGCGGGGCCGGGTTCGGGGCTGGCAGGGCGCTGCCGGAGCTGCTGGAGGAGCAGCCCCCAATCCCAGGGAGATGGAGGCACCAGGCTTGGGAGCAGGAGTGCATCTCCCTGGGAATGCCCCAGGCATCCGTCTGGGAGAGGCGGTGGAGACTTTCCAGGTGCTATGGGTGCAAGATGAGGCAGGACCAGTTACTGCCTGCAGCCTCTGCCGGGCTCTGCTGCAGCTCTCAGGGCCAGAGCTCCTGGGAACCGCACCGGCCCCTTCCCCCAGGCTGCCTTGGCACTGCAGCCGGGCTGCATCCCTGCATCCCAACACTGCCAGGCTGCTCCGCTGCATCCCTGCATTGCCAGGTTGCTCTGCTGCATCCTTGCATTGCCGGGCTGTGCCACTGCATCCTTGCATTGCTGGGCTGCTCCGCTGCATCCCTGCATTGCCAGGCTGCTCTGTTGCATCCCTGCATTCCTCCATTGCTGGGCTGCACCACTGCATCCTTGCATTGCTGGGCTGCTCCGCTGCATCCCAGCATCACCAGGCTGCTCCACTGCATCCCAGTACTGCCGGACTGGCAGGGCTGGACTCTGTCTGCTGGAGGTGGCTGGGGGGGATCTGCCCCTCTGCCCTGTGCTGGGACAGGGACAGGAACAGGGACAGAGAGGGGCTGAGCTGCAGCGGGGGGGGCTGCCCGGCACCCAGGGGTGCTGCAGCGTGCCAGCCGAGCGTGGCAACCGGCCCAGCCCTCGGGATGGCCGGTTCATGCGGCACCAGGGGTGCGAGGAGGCGGGAGGGCAGCGCTGCAGTACAGGCTTTATTGACACCGGCGCGGAGACCCCCCCGCAGCCGTGGCGGGGTGGCGGGGTGGGGGGGGTGTTTGCGTCCTTCTGTCCATACGCACCGCCAGTCTCGCTACGATACAGAGAGTATATGGGTGACTACAAAGGGGGCTGTGTCCAGCCCAGCACCTGGGGGCTGAGCGTTTGCCCCATTCCAACCCACCCTTCGCATCCCACGCAGCCTTCAACACCGGGGTGGGGTCGCTCTCATCCCGCCCGGGTCCTGTGCTGCACCACCGGCGCTCACCCCCAATCCCCCTCAGCCCCCCGAGCTGAAATCCCGCAGGTTATCGCCTGCCGGGGCTGAGGAGGTGAGCACGTGGGTGGCTGCGCTGACCCGGCGGGGCTGGTGGGACCGAGACCCCCCAGGGAAGAGACGTGTGGTCACCGCAGGCGGTGCGATGGCGACCTCCGGGGCCGGATGGTGCTGCGCAGCTCGGCTCGGGCAAAACGCGCCTCTCTGCCGCGTGCCCGGCTGCGGCGGCTTGGGCTGGTGACCGCTCCGGCTGCGTGGTCCCGCTCTTTGACCCCCCTCCCACCCCAAAACCCATCACTGGCATCGCTCTGGGTTTTTAACGAGCCCGGATTGAAAACTCCTTCGCTTCTTTCCAGAAGGCGACGCCGGCCCTGCCGTCTCCCGGCAGGCTGTCCCCGGGGGCTCTGCTCGCCGCGGTCCCGTCCCGGTGCCTCCAGCACCACGCGCACCCCCCGGCGCGGCTGTGGGGTCGCACTCGCAGAGGGTCCTCCTGCCATGGGGCCGCTTTGGCTCGTGGTCACTGCCATCGCCGTTGGGTGCTCCCCGCTCCGTTTGCTCCGCCGGGAGCCAGGGAGGTGATGTGCCACCAGGGCTGGGATGTCCCCCTCCTCCTGTACATCTCCCGTGGGGCCTCAGAGACCATCCCTGGCTGGTGGGCTTCCTCCTGGCTGGACTCACTGTGGGCAGCCGCCCCCCCTCCATGTCCTCCGTCCGGCTCATCCCTCACCGTGAGGGACAACGCAGGCGGGGAAGGACCCAGCGCCCGCCATCCCCCGGCCGTCGTCGGGATGTTGTCCGTTTTGGAAAACCGCTGCCCCGGGGCCGGTTGGGAGCGGGGTGGTGGTGGGGGGAAGGTGGGAGGCGGAGGCGGCTGTCACAGGTCGAGCCGGAAGGCCCCGAAGTAGCTGGCTGCCGCGTCGTTGTAGTCGATGGCCAAGGAGGAGACGGAGACGAAGAGCTCGTCGCCGGCCTTCAGCTCGAACAGGCCCCCCTGGTAGAGGGCGTGGAGGCCGTAGTCCGCCTCGGGGGCCCAGCACTTGGTGCCGACCCCTTTGAGCAGGAGGATGGGTTGGCTGTAGGACGTCTTCCAGTTGATGCACTGCACGAGCTGGGGGACGGCGAGGCGGGCGCCCGCCCGGTCGCTGGGGTAGCGGAAGTAGATCTGGGAGTAGACGTAGTACTTGCCCGCCTGGTTGACCTGCAGCCGCCCGTCCCGGTAGGTGATGTTCTGCAGGTGCGAGTGGATGGTGCTGGCTTCCCAGCGGGCGATGGCGTGGCGGCAGGACTGGGAGAGGTTCCCAAAGCGCTTGGAGTTGCCTGGGGAGAAGGAAGGGTCACCGAGGGGAGCCGGGATGCTCTGGGGGACGCCTGGCAGGGTCAGGAGAAAGGGAAGGGGAGGGGGGGGACACGGCTCCAACTCTCTCCCACAGTCTTCCCAGCGTGGAGAAGGCGGTCTCGGGCAGGAGAGGAGAAACATCTCCCCATCCGCCACCGAAGGCGTCCTCCCATCCTGCTCCCCTGCCCTTCGGGGGGGATCTTTCCCCCGTCCCCAGCCCAGAAACTCGCCGGGTCCCCGACTCACCCCCCTGGGCCAGGCTCTGCGGGCGGAGGGTGAGGTGCGCCGAGGGCTTGCCGGCTGTTTTGGGAGGAACCTGCCCCTCCGAGGCGTTGAAGTAGCTGCGGCGGGCCTCTGCGAAGAAAGGGACACGGGGCTGTAGAGGACGGAGAGCGTGGGGACGCCCGGCCCCGCGCCGGCAGAGCGGGTCCTCGCCGAGCGAGCGGGGAAATTGCCCCACTGACCCGTCGAAGAGGGGGTTATTTAGGGATGGAAACGTTTAGTCAATCATTACCCAGCGTTTCCCTGCCGTCCCCCGGACTCCAGACAGACACACGCGGGTGTCCCTCCGACCCGTCCCCCCGGGGACGTTACGCCCTTCACCCCCGCAGCGGGACGGCCTTTGCTCCCCGCTCTCCCGCCCCGGCTCGCAGCACCGTGCCCGACGGAGTTTGCCCCGGGAGCGACCGAGTCCCCCGTCCGTCTGTCCGTCCCCACCCCCAGCGCAGCCCGCTGGCACCCCCGGCCGCACGCCGTGCCCTGCGCACGTGGACGGCGGCTCCGGCCGCGACGCGGCCCCGGCAGCGGGGTCGCCCGTCGAGCATCGCCCCCCCGGGACTCACCCTTCACCGCGCTCCTGCGGAGAGTGTTCTCCGTCACCTGCACCGGCGGGAGGAGAGAAACGGTCCCGTGGTTAAAGGTGAAATGGGCCTTCCCCACATCCCAACCCCTCCGCTGCCCCGCGGGGGGGGGCCCATGGGGAAACTGAGGCACGCAGGAGCTCTCCCATCGGCTGTCCCGTCCTCCCCCCCCGCTCCCCAAAGCCGGCGGGCGCGGGCTCACCGTGGCCACGTAGGCTTTGATGGTGTTGGCCAGCTTGAGGCAGGACTGGTTGCTGATGAGCTCCTCCAGGCTGGAGCCCTCCCGCTGCTGGTTGAGAACCTGCAGACACCGCAGCTCCTCCGCGCTCGCCGGCGCCTGGGCTTTGAGCTGCGACACAAACACCCGCGCGGCCCCCCGTCAACGTGGGCAAGGGCGGCGCGCGGGGCTCGAGGCGCGAACGCCGGCGGGGTTCTCCCGTGCCGGCACGGGGACGGGTGGCAGGAGGCCGGGTGGGTGCTAAAAATTCTCCTTTTTGTGGATCGGGCAGGTTAAATCTCGTGGCGGCGGAGTCCCGCGTCCCCGGCGGAAGCGAGTCTCGCTCACCCCGGCTCTTCGGGAAACCACCACAGAGCCCCTTCTCACCGCGTTCCAGCGCCGAGCGCGGGGCGAGACGCGAGGACCCCCACGAGCTGCAGAGCACCAGGTAAAGGAAAAGAACCCAAACTTCCCATTCTCCATCTCCTCCGCCTCTCCCTCTCCTGCCCCGGGGGATGGATGCCGCTCCGGCAGCAGAACCCACCCTGAGCGCGGTGCTCGCGGCTGTCGCGCTGCGCGGTTCGGCTCCGGGCGGCGCGCGGCACGGAGAGCTGCGGCTGCGGGCTTGGACGTGCCCGGGCAGCCGTGTCCCCGCGCGCCGCGCTCTCCCGCTGCCGAACATCCCTTCCCCGAGCTGAACCGGCGTTGCAAAACACGCTCTCGCGCAGCGCTGCCCTTCCAGCTGCCGCGCCAGGACCCCGAGCGCTCGCGGTGCTGCGTCAGCCCGGGCAGAGCTGGAGACACTTTCCAGCCTGTGCTGGCTTGCGGTCGGGGCCGGGAAGCCTTCCCTCCACGTGACGCCGGCCGCTGCACGGCACGTTGCTCCTTCCCGGGCCGTCCCGCGGCTGACCCGGCTCAGCTCTGGCTCCGGTGTCCCCGCGGGGGGACAGGCACGGCTGGCTATAGGGTGGCGCTGTCTACGGCGTGGGGAAACTGAGGCACAGATGGGGACGGCTGCCCTGAAATCGGCGGGTCAGGAGGTGGGAGTGAACACCGGCGCCTTGAGCATCCTCCCTTCGTCAGCTGGGCCGTTCCCAGATCCCAGGACAGAACCCACGGAGTCCTCGGGCTTGGCCGCATCGTCACCTCGGCCACATTGTCACTTGGGGCTCGGCCACATTGTCACCTGGGGCTCGGCCACCTCCCGCACCCCGTTCCCCCGAGTCCCTGCTTGCTCCGAGCCCCCACCAGCCTCCTGCCTGCCCACCTCCCTCCGTTTTGGGTGCTTGCCCTGCCGAGCACCGGTGCGCGCGCGCCTTTGGGATCAACACCGACTCCATCAGCAGAAAGACTGCGGGAGGTCAGATAAAAAGAGTTGGGTTTGGGGTTTTTGGGTTGGTTTTTTTTTGCACTGTCGGGCCCCCATCTGCCCCGGGCTGGGATGCGCCGGCGGGGCTGCAGTCCCGCGTAGACCTGCCTGCGCCAGCGGGAGGGCACCTGGTGCCCACCGTGGCGGTCCATCCCCGAGCGATGGGGCTCCTCCATCCCCGAGCGATGGGGATGAAAATCCCCACCACCAGCGCGGGCGGCTCCATCCGCGCTGCCCGTAGCGCTAATTACGGTGCTAATCACGGCACCTGCCCGCAGGACTGGGCTCAGCCCTCCTCCCGGCAGCCCGGCGAAGGCGGTGGCACGTTCCCAGCAGGAGCATGGGGACCGCAGCCCCGCGCCTCCGTCCCTCTGCGTCCGGACAACTGCCCGGCACCGGCCGCTCGCGCTAATTGCCTCGACGACAGCTCGCGGCGACAGGCGGCGTGTACCACCAGCAGGGCACCACCACCCCCCGCCGCCTTCTCCGTCTCCCCTCCTGGGAACTTGGGGTGGGATGTTTAAACTAAGGAAAAAGCGGGAAGGTTTTGTAAAAGTGGAAGCACGGGAGTCACCCGCCGCGAGGGGGTGAGGGCAGTCGGGCCGCGCGCAGTGGTTCAGCGGCGCCGGCGATGCTGAGCTCTGCCCACCTCTCCCCGGCACAGACCCCCACGCCGGGATCCCGTGGGAAGCCTCTGAAATCAGCCCAAAGAGCTCAATTTAAGCGGCTTTGTCCTCCCTTCAGCCCTTCCCTGCGGCTCCGGCTGCTGACGTTCCCCTCCTCTCTCCGTTCCCCTCCTCTCTCCGGTGCCTTTCATGTAAACCCCTCACCGCGGGCACCACACGGCACCCGGGGACGGAAACAAAGACCAAAGCTTTGTCTGCTCCCAAGGATGCTCCGCTGGGCACCAGACAGGGCGGTTCCTCCCGCATCCCTGGGAAGGGCTTTTTCCTTCCCCCCCCCCTCCCCCTCCACCTCTGTTGTGGTTTTGTGCATCTCTTGGCGCAGCGGGACCCATTTCTCGCTGGGCCCTCCATCGTTGGGGACGACGGGTACCACCAGCGGAGCTGCCCGGCAGTCCTCACTTTCCCTCTGCCCATAGCAAAGCTCTCTCCTCTTTGGTGGTTTCCCCTCCCTGACCCTCCTGCTGCTCCGGGATTGCTGGCGGGGGCTGGGAGCAGGATCAGGCCCTTTTTGTCTGAGTTTGGGAACGGTTTGGCTGGAGGAGGTGGGAACGGCTGGAACGGGGTTATTCGGTGTTGTTAAGCTGGAGCAAGCACCCAAGAGCTGCTGGGATGGGGGGGGTTTCCCAGTTGGGCCACCACCAGCAGCTCACAAAGGGGGTGAGGAGGATTCGGCGGTCCTGGAGTGGGGGTGGGATGGGAATGGAGGGGGCGAGAGGGGAGGGGATGAAGTAGGAACTGGGGGCAAATGGGGTCTGCAGCCCAAGGCAGCCCTCCCCCCGCCCCATCCCCATCTGGATCTGCAGCCTCTGACGGGAGCTCAGGGCAGGGCCCCCCCTCCCAGCGCGGACCCCCAGCGCCGGATGGAGCCCAGGACAAAGGCTGCGTCTCTGCACATCTGGATCCGCGGCGCTGGGCGGAGCCGGGGGGCAGTGTCCACCCCCCCCACCCCCCACATCTGGCTCGGCGGCTCCCAGGGGCAGTGTCCACCTCCCACCCCACATCTGGATCCGCGACTCCCAGGGGAGCTGGAGGCAGTGCCCACCCACCACCCCACATCTGGATCCGCGTCTCCCCGGGGCACTGTCCACCTCCCACCCCACATCTGGATCCGCGACTCCAAGGGGAGCCGGGGGCAGTGTCCACCCTCCACCCCACATCTAGATCCGCCGCTCCCGGCGGAGCTCGGGGCAGCCCCCCCTCTCCC
>VUYV01000597.1:5319-23826 GCA_008711295.1 Anarhynchus alexandrinus | reverse complement strand
TGCTGCGAGGGCTGGAGCCCCTCTGCTGGGAGGACAGGCTGGGAGAGTTGGGGGGGTTCAGCCTGGAGAAGAGAAGGCTCCGGGGAGACCTCAGAGCCCCTTCCAGTGCCTAAAGGGGCTCCAGGAGAGCTGGGGAGGGACTCTTGGTCAGGGAGGGGAGCGATGGGACGAGGGGGAACGGTTTTAAGATGAAAGAGGGGAGATTGAGATGAGATAATAGGGGGAAATTCTTTCCTGTGAGGGTGGTGAGACACCAGCCCAGGTTGCCCCGAGAAGCTGTGGCTGCCCCATCCCTGGAGGTGTTCAAGGTCAGGTTGGACGGGGCTTGGAGCAACCTGCTGTAGCTGAAGATATCCCTGCTCATGGCAGAGAGGTTGGACTAGATGGTCTTTAAAGGTTGCTTCCCACCCAAACTGTTCTATGATTCTATGGGACCGAGCTGAACTACAGCACCAGCCACCAGGAGGCTCACTGTGTCCCCCCCACGATGGGGACAAAGCCCATAGCATTCTGCAGGAAGGCAAGGCAGATGCTTCCTTGTTATTATGAATTAAATATTCATAAATATTCGTTGTGATTTAATCATCAAATAATTTCATCATCAAATAATACGGATTTGCAGTAGCGGGCAACCAGCTGATGGCAGTGAGTTACCAAGGTGGCCATGGCTTGTGTGCTCTGGACAGTGTGCTGGCTTTTCGTCTTCTTCTTCTTCTTCATCCGCCTGTTCCTGTCATCTGGAAATAAAGGAAAGGCCAAGTAACTCTTGGGTTTCCAACAACGCCCCGGCAATTCGGGCCGCACCCTGCGTTTCGTGGGACGGGGGAAGAAAAGTGGTCTGCAGAGGGCACTGAAGATGGGAGGTGTTCACTGGGCAGAGCCCCTCTGTTTCCAAACCCAGGAGAGACCCGTTTTGGGGGGGGGGAAAGCAAGAAGGCAGCGTGGAGAGTGGACTTCTGCCTCCGACACCCGCCTTGCCCTCAAACCCCCGCAGCTCTAACCCGCCTCCCTTTGGCTGTATGGGCTCGGTGCAATATTCCCTATATTTCAGCCTCGGAAATGCTCTGTGCTCTCTGGGAAAGCTCGAGAGTCCCCTTTCAATTCCCCCCCTCGAGGGCGTCCTCTCCTCAACACGCTGTTGGCCCTCCTCCTTGCCAGTTCCCTGCGATGCTACGCGTGATCCCGAAGGCTGAGCCAACCTTTTCAGGAAGGTCAGCCGGTCACCGAGAGCGGGCCACCGCAGAGCCTGTGCAAGGGGAAGGCAGACACAATTGCTCATTGTGACAACAAAGGGACTCGCATGGCGAGACCACGGAAACCAGGAACTTCGATAGGGGAAGCTGGAAAACTCGCAGTAGACATGGGGAAATCACCTCCCTCATCTCTTCCCTCCCATGCCAGAGCTCGGTCTGCAGTCATCTGGGATGACTGGTCAGCTGCTCTCCTGGGTCATGAGATGTTCCCAGACCTGTTTCTCTCTGTTTGTCAGATAGTTTTCTCCTCCCAAAGCTTCCCGCAGCTGAGTTTTTTTGACCGGGGTATGGCTATCGCTAGGGAAGACCGCGGTAGGATGTTCTGGAGGAGAAACTCGCTTTTCTTGAGCACCCGTGGACAACGTAGAGGTGCTGGCAAGGACCGCAGTGCCTACTGTGGCTTTGCTAAAAGGATGGCCACCAGAGTTGGGTCCTCAGCTGACGTGGACACTCCCGCTCGTTAAAAGTCTGGCTTTTACCTAACAGAAAGCACCTTTCCTCATACCCGCTGCCAGGAGAGGGTGTGAGAGCTGAGCCTGGGGGTGCTCCGTGGCTGAGCAGCTCGTTACCGTTGCTGGAAGAAAACCACGGGGCTACTTACACCACAGGAGGAGAAGCAGCAGAGTTACGAGGAACGATACCACAGCAGAGACGCAGCTGGTGGTCAGATCGAGGGGCCCCGAGCAGCCTCGCTCTGCCCAAGAGAAAGGGAGAACTTGTCAGCAGTTGTTCCTCTGGCCAACCCCTCCCCTTTGAACATTTAGGCACTGTGAATTTAATCCAGGGACTTCCTACGCGATGGAGAGGGGGGATCCCCATGGCTCAAATCATGGAGCCACCAGGGTGAACCTTGCTTTGCTACATAAGAGCCGGTTAGATGTGGTGTTGGGGGATATGGTGTAGGGGAGAACTTTGTAGAGTAGGGTAGATGGTTGGACTCGATGATCCCAAGGGTCTCTTCCAACCTAGACAATTCTATGATTTTATGATAAGAGCTACCACCGCCCCGCTCAGCGCGAAGCTGCCACCACCACGTCAACTACAACGAGGTTTCTTGCCCGACCAGCCATGCAAAGCCACCTGAGGACTCCCTCTGCCCCGGGTGAAGCCAACCCCCCCCCAGAAACCCCATCGCTCCCCAGAAGAAAGGGCACGAGCAGCGCAAACCCAGGCCACCCCTTACCACTGAGCTGCTGGATACTGTGGAGCAAGAAGGTGGAGAACAACAAATTGATGGCCACTGTTGTGGGGGCTGCAGCGTTCCGGATAACGCGGTGCCCTGGGGGAGGGAAAAACTGCTGAGGGATGAGAGAGAACTGTGTAGGGAGTGCAGGCTGGCACGCGGGGGAGCCGGGCGTCGGTGGGAGGGTGGGCAAAGCGTGGGCAATGTCCTTGGACGTGCGCCACGGCAGCGTGCCGAGCCTCCGCTCCCTCCGGGGAGTGAGAACCTGAGGAGTTTACTCCTGGACTCTTATGGGACATATCCCACCAGAAGTTTGGACCGTAAACAGCAACTTACACACTTTGTCTTTGAAGCAGCTGAGAGCTGCCGGTCTCCACACCGCTGCTGCTGCCGCCTGGGCAGCTTCTATGGCCGCGGCAAAGCAGAACAGCCCGAGCAAGGCAAAGGCGGCAGAAGGACCTGCGGGAGCAGAAGTAAACCAGAAGGTGAGATGGAAACTAGCGGAGGTCTGAGAACAAGGCAAGGAAAGTTGGCTCGTGGTGACCCTGCACCCAACCGCTGCGTCTGGGAGCGCAGGATCCGTCACCCCCCCACAGCGGGGCTGTGCAGCGGGAGCAGGACTGCAGCCAAGAAGGGTCCCCATGGCCTGGGGGTGGGTCTGGAAGTGGGATTGGTTTGGTACTACTGGCCAAGGGACCATATCCTACAGCTGAGAACAGTTTTTACCCTGGAAGTTGGTAACAAGCGATATTTATTATAAATGTACACCTAGGCAGCATCCCTCACAGAATCCCAGAATCCCAGAGTGGTGAGGGCTGGAAGGGCCCTCTGGAGCTCCCCCAGTGCCACCCCCTGCCAGAGCAGGGGCACCTCCAGCAGTGGCACAGGACGGCGTCCAGGCGGGTTTGGAATGGCTCCAGAGGGGGAGACTCCCCCACCTCTCTGGGCAGCCTGTGCCAGTGCTCTGCCACCCGCACAGGAGAGAAGGCCCTCCTCAGGTTCAGATGGAACTTCCTATGGTCACGTTTGTGCCCGTTCCCTCTTGTCCTGTCACTGGGCACCACTGGAAACAGACTGTTCCCATCCCCCTGGCACCCTCCCTTGAAGGATTTATCAGCATTGATAAGATCCCCCCTCAGTCTTCTCTTCTCCAGACTGAAAAGCCCCAAGTCCCTCAGCCTTTCCTCATCAGAGAGATGCTCCAGTCCCCTCATCATCTCCGTAGCCCTTTGCTGGACCCTCTCCAGCAGTTCCCTGTCCTTCTTGAACTGGGGAGCCCCGAACTGGACATATCTTGCTTCAAAAACAGAGAAGGGGGAGAAGACCCGCCATGTTTCAGGGGTGGTTCCTTTGGGCTTGATTGCCTCAGGGTCTGCTTGCAGCTCGGCGTGCAGCAGACGAGCACCCATGGCGTGCCGGCCGGGGAGCCTCAGCCCGGGGCAGGGAAGAACTGGCTACGGAGCAATTTTAGAACAGCCGAGCTTTATGTTCATCGCCCATCATCCCTCGAGGTCTGGCGGAAGTGGCTTCTGAGCCACTTTTTAATTTCTGAGAAGTCCTGGAGAAGGGGTAGCGGTGCCCGCGGAGTGCCAAGGAGAAAGGAGAAAGAGGAGCCTGCAGGCTACAGAGCAGTGAAGCCTAAGTTCAGTTTCTACAAATCAAATACTGCCACATCAAAGGCGCTACCGTAAAGACCTGGAGGAAAAAAACCCAAGTTGAGACGCTGAAGGAATCAAGAACAAAGCAGGTTAAATGAATCCTACCTTCTTCCCGCATCCAGATGATGGAGGCGACAAGCAGGAGGAGAGAGGAGACACACAGCAGTACGTGGGTGGACAGAATTACGTACTTCGATGCTTCGTCTCCTAAGAAAAAAAGGCAAACATACTCAGTACTACACAAACAGGATGGGTGTACGCTGCAGAGGGAAGATAAACAACAAGCACAGGTTTTCTTTGTAAATAATTGAAGCCCGGAGGTTTAGAAACCCTGAAGAGAAAACCCGGTGAACTTCCAAGGGCTTTCAAGGTGGCCCTTTTTCAAGGGCTTCGGGAGGAACCAGGAGAAACCAGGCAGACGTGGGGTTGTTCCACACTGAACCAGACCAAAATTTCACCTAGAGAGACACTTCACAGAGCTTCTGCCCCACTTTTTGCCTTCTCTAATGACCTGACAAGTGCTGGATTTCCTTTCCACGAGCTCTTGCCACAAGCACCAGGCACGGAGAGCTCCTCCAAAGGCAAGACCCAATGCCACAACCTGCACACGCCCCCAGCGTTGATGCTGAGAGACAAATACACGTGGGAGAACGTTCCTGCCAGCTGCAGGGCTTCACCTCTGCTCTCCAGATGGTCTCTGTTTTCCTGGGGATTATTCCCGGCGGGCAGAAGAAGGCACTAGCAGATTACAAAGACCGTGCGGGAGGACTTGCTGCTGGCTACGTCTTTATGTTTGTTTTCTGTTAATCACTATGTACGTTGCTAGAGAAGCACCCATGTCAGCCTGTGCGCTCCTGTAAGAGTCGATCAGAAGATGGGTATTGTCTCAACGTTGTCATCAGTGACCAGGCCCCAAAACCTGGACTAACGTCTTGACATGAGTTTGCAGTGGCTCGCTGAGCTGGCTGTTACCAGATGGGGAAACCTTGGAGAAAGGACTGCGGTACGAGCAGTGTCGTTACCTGGTACAAGCCTATTCTACTGGAGCAGCAAAGCAGAGAACCGCTGTCGAAGAGGATGGATCGCAATGGCTGTGCCAGTGCCGATGAAGTAATCTCGAACCTCAGTTGAACTTTCCTCATTATAATGTCATTATAATATAAAAACACACCTCCTGGTAAGAAGCTACCCGCCACCGAAGCTGACCACGCCTCAGACACTCCTCTGCGGGCATGCGTGGAAGCCTTACTCCAGACAGGCGGAGATTGGCACCTTTCCACGGGACTGAGGTGGAGTGGAGGTGGGTCCGAGGAGGAGCAAGGTGTGCTACCTAGCATAAAAGATGGTTCCTCAGCAACTGAATTTCTGAAGATCTTCCCCACCGAGAGACCACGACGGTCGAAGAAGAAGCAGCAGAGGAACGCCTTCCGGAGTTGGGACCATCGGGACGCTGGTGGACCCATGGTGGTAGCTATAATCCTCTTTCCCCCCTTTTTTACCTCATCTTTCCTATTCTGCCCTCTTTCTATCGCAAGCCGCTTTACAGGCAAAACCAATACAGAGATTGTGTGTTGAAAGCATAACTCCCTGGGCCTGATGCCATTTCCTTTTCCTCTTCAAGATCACAGCTGAAACGAACCATCACGCGTCCACCGAGGAGTGGACCGTGACAGCTCCTCGGGCACGGATCCAAAGTCATGACCCAAACCCCAGCGTGCTTGGGCACCAAAACCCACGAGACGTGATCTTTGGCCAACTCCAGGCAGGAAGGCTCTTCCCACACAGCTTGCCTGTCCTGCACTTCTTCTTCCTTCCCAGGGATGCCCAAGGAACGGGAGAGGAATGACTCGTGCACTTGGCACTGGGATATTTCTGGCCCCACCTCTCACAAAACCATTTGGGATGAGCTGCTTCGAGGGAGTTTTATTTTCTGTGCAAGCTACAGAGGCATGAAAAAAAATAAAAAATGCACGAGCTGAGCACATTTTCTCCCACTACCGAAGAGAATTGGGACAACAGGGGAGAAGGAGCTTGGCTGAGGTTCTCTGCCGTCCGCCCTGTCCGCGGTGGGGAGAGAAGGGTTTAGTTTGGGGGCTGGGAAGCAGCCCTGGCACTCACCGAACCTGTGCTCCCTCAGGTGACAGAGCAGGACGATGAAGTTGACGGCGGAGGCGGTGGTGAAAATCAGCGCGACGATGGCCAGGATCTGCACGTGGTGTAGAAGAGGCGTGAGACCTGCAAGGCAGGAAGGAACAACCCTGAAACACAGAGCGGCGATCCCAGGAAACGGCAAAACGCTGGAAAACCTGAGGGACGAGTCCTGGGTCTTCCTGGCTGAGGAAAGCCAGGAGAGACAGTTGATGGACCCGTGACAACACGACAAAGCACCGGACCTGCCAAGGCAGGGCAAGACCAACCTGTCACCGTCAGGTTGAGGACTGCCTCCTTCCAGCTTATCACGTTGCTGATGTTGCAGGAGTAGGAGCCACAGTCCGACTTCTCTCCGTTCCTTATCTGCAGCACTTTGTGGTTTTCAGAGAGCAGACATAACTTTTCAGTGGGAAGGGGACGTCCATCCTTCTTCCAGGAGATGGAAGTCACTCTTCCCTCTGGTACTATGCAGACCAAGTTGATGGGCGAACCTGCCAGGTTCGAACTGCACTGCAGCTCAGGCTGGGGCACGGGTTCTGAAAAGCAGAGAGCAGCGTGGTAACACCCCCAGGACCATGAGAACTGCCTTGCTTGGGACCTGAAAACTGGCTGACACGCAAGAAAACTGAGCCCCTTGGGCAGCGAGCAGGTCCTTCCCTTCTGATTTACACCCCAGGTCGGTTCGGAGGGAGACAGGATACTGCGGGAGCAGGGCAGCATCCACCAAGTTCAAAGCAGAAAGCAGATGTCCCCATCCCTGCCACCGTGCCACCCCTGGGATGGACACTACCAACCCTTGGAGATCAGGCACGGCGCCCTGGGCTGAGATATCGACCCAAGAGAGCTGCGAGTTGGGATTATGCTGGGAAGTGATCATAGGGACTTCCCGGACGCTGACTGCCATGGGGTGTCCCAAGAGGAGAAGTCTTTTCCCACACAGCAGTGGCTGTGGAAGTACGGGAGGGGGTCAAAGAAGTCATGAAGTTCAGCCAAAGAGCAGCAACGTGGGACTCTGCTGCTGCCCGCGGGTCCAACTCCAACTCCACCCGGGCCAAAGCACAGAGCAGCAAGCTGTGCACGCTGGAGACCCCCGCCGTGCGCCAAAGGAGGGCTGACTCCGTCCCTCAGCTAACGCCAAGGTACCCGCACCGCCCGGGGCTGCTCTTAACCGCGTCTGGACTTCCACTTGAGAGCAACCACCTGCTCCTGAGGTCCTTCATCCCCGGATGTCCTACACGCAGCACGCTCGTGTAGTGATGCTGAGCTCCAGGAAAAGGCGGTTCAAAACAGGGTGAGATCTCCTTTCTGTTTATTTTTTCAGGGAAATTCAGAGGCAGAGGAAGGTGATGCTGGTGGGAAGGAAGACAGTCCGCAAGGCCTGGAGCAACGCAGAGGGAGCTCCTGCAGGGAGCCACGGGAGATCAGCCACATCTGGCTGGCAGACTCGCCCTCTGGTGAAAAGCATCCATAAACCCAGCTGATGTCAGGATCTGATCCGGAGCGGGGCGGCTGGTGAGGCAGCAGCTTGTCCTGGGATTGCTGCCGAGGACCTTCTGGCCCCAGCTCCCAGGAACCAGCCACAACCTGCAGCTCCTGAGTTCCTCAAATCCTTACCATGGTGTTTGTTTTGCTCATTTTGATGAGCAGAAACCCCTTCTCTGGAGGGAATTTTATGCCATACTCTTCCTGTGAGCAGCTGTTTATGACAAAACGACTGGACAACAGTTAAGGCAGAAGGTGTTCCCCGTTTCTTTCACTCCAGGATGAAGGCACCACGCAGCCTGATGTCCCAGCTAAGAACTCAACCCACAGCCAGACTCAGTTGCATTTCCCAGCAACTCCTTTAGGGTTTCCAGCCTGTGCCTTTCAAAGCAGTGGTGAAACCAGAAATCTTCCTCCAGTTCGAGACTTGCTGCTCCAGCGGGACGCGCGTAGACCCGACGGGATTCACACCAGGGTGCCGACAGAGCTGGCTGACGGCATCGCCAGACCTCTCTCCATTATTTTACAATGGTCTCGGGAACCGGGAGAGGTCCCACTCAACCGCAAGCTGGCAAATGTCCCAATTTTCAAGAAGGGTAAGAAGGAAGAGGCCGGTAATTAATTACAGGCCTGTCAGTCTCCCTTCAGTGCCCGGGAAAATTATGGAGAAGGTTATTCCGGGAATTACTGAAAATCACTGGAGAGACAACACACTCATCGGGCATGAGAGGAAAGTCCTCCTTAACTGACTTAATTTCCTTTTATGACAAGGTCACCCCTCTAGCTGACCATGGGAAGCCAGTAAATGTGGGGGTTTTTGTTTGTTTTAGCAAAGCTTTTGATAGTATCTCTCACAACATCCTTCTCCAACGGATGTCACTGCACACAGCGAGACAAGTCCATCGTATGTTGGGTGAGCAATTGGCTGTCGGGTCAGGCTCAAAGGGTTGTAGTAAATGGGGTGACATCAGGCTGGCGGCCAGTCACCGGTGGGGTTCCCCAGGGCTCAATTTCATAGAATCATAGAATGGTTTAGGTTGGAAAGGACCTTGAAGATCACCGAGTTCCAACCCCCCTGCCATAAGCAGGGACACCTCCCACCAGACCAGGTTGCCCAAGGCCACGTCCAGCCTGGCCTTGAACACCTCCAGGGATGGGGCCTCAACAACCTCTCTGGGCAACCTGGGCCAGTACCTCACCACCCTCAAAGGGAAAAACTTCTTCCGAATGTTCAATCTAAACCTGCCCTCTTCCAGTTTGAAGCCACTCCCCCTCGTCCTATCACTGCATGCCCATTTTAGGGCCAGTGCTCTTTAACGTTTTCATAAATGATCTGGGTGCAGGAGTCGAATGTCCATTAAGTTTGCTGATCACACTAAACCAGGAGGAGCTGTGGACTCCACTCCAAGGTAAAGAGGCCTTACAGAGAGATCGGGATAGACCAGAGAGCTGCGAAACCACCAACCGTATGAAATTCAACAAGAGCGAGTGGCGGATTCTCCACGTGGGATGGGGTAATCCTGGTTATACGTACAAACTGGGGGACGACAGGCTGGAGAGCAGCCCCCCGGAGCAGGGAGCGGGACTCGACGATCCTTATGGGTCCCTTCCAACTTGAGATATGCTGTGCTTCTGTCCTGGTTTGCGGTACAACAGAACCAATTTTCTTTTCAGTAATTTTACTTCTCAGCTAAGCCTCTTCTAACTAACTAACTAACTAACTTTCTGAAATTAATGGCCTATTTTTCAGATAGTGTCGGCTTCTAGCAGAGATAAGACCTATGTTTATAGCTGATGCCCAGGGATGGGATGCAGAGAGGCTCCTGCTTATCCTTATTGCTCTAACACCCAAGGCCAACCCACTTTGTTATTTGCCCCGTTGGAAGGTTGGAAGCGGAAAAGCATAGAGGGGTCCCACCTGCGGGGAGGAGCGGACCCAAAACTGACCAACGGAGTATTCCATCCCATCCGCCTCATGCTCAGCATAAAAGCTGAGGGATCAAAGCTCAGCTCGCTTTCTTCAATGGCCGACGTCTGAGGAGAACTCTGTCTGTTCGTCTGTCTTTGATCCCGATCTGTTCATTCCTGAATCCAGATCTGGAATCCACCTCCCATCCATTGCTGAGTCCACACTGGAACTTTCCCAGTGCCTGCTGGTGATGTGACCATCATCAAAACATATGGTTTTGTATATATTTCATTATTTTATTAATACTTAATTCTTTTTCTTATTATTATTTAATTAATAATATTTCATTAAAGTAGTTGAGTTTCTTTCCCTCCCTCTCATTTCTCTCCTGAAGAGAGATGCTCTCTCTTCTCGGGAGGGGAGGGAGNGGAGCGGGACTCGACGATCCTTATGGGTCCCTTCCAACTTGAGATATGCTGTGCTTCTGTCCTGGTTTGCGGTACAACAGAACCAATTTTCTTTTCAGTAATTTTACTTCTCAGCTAAGCCTCTTCTAACTAACTAACTAACTAACTTTCTGAAATTAATGGCCTATTTTTCAGATAGTGTCGGCTTCTAGCAGAGATAAGACCTATGTTTATAGCTGATGCCCAGGGATGGGATGCAGAGAGGCTCCTGCTTATCCTTATTGCTCTAACACCCAAGGCCAACCCACTTTGTTATTTGCCCCGTTGGAAGGTTGGAAGCGGAAAAGCATAGAGGGGTCCCACCTGCGGGGAGGAGCGGACCCAAAACTGACCAACGGAGTATTCCATCCCATCCGCCTCATGCTCAGCATAAAAGCTGAGGGATCAAAGCTCAGCTCGCTTTCTTCAATGGCCGACGTCTGAGGAGAACTCTGTCTGTTCGTCTGTCTTTGATCCCGATCTGTTCATTCCTGAATCCAGATCTGGAATCCACCTCCCATCCATTGCTGAGTCCACACTGGAACTTTCCCAGTGCCTGCTGGTGATGTGACCATCATCAAAACATATGGTTTTGTATATATTTCATTATTTTATTAATACTTAATTCTTTTTCTTATTATTATTTAATTAATAATATTTCATTAAAGTAGTTGAGTTTCTTTCCCTCCCTCTCATTTCTCTCCTGAAGAGAGATGCTCTCTCTTCTCGGGAGGGGAGGGAGGTAAAAGAGAGCATCTGTCGTTCGTTTTAGTGGCCGGCCCACCCCCAACCACCACAGATTCTATGACTCTATTCTGGCTGCTGTCTTGTGGACCTGTCAGCTGCACTGACCGGCGCATCTTTGCCGGAGAAAACCACCCTCTCAACACCTTTGACTTACGGATGACTTCAAGGAGGGTTGTCCGCGCTTTATCCTGCATCAGGTCAACCGTGGCTCTATAGATGCCGCTGTCCGCCTCTCGTAACCTCTGCAGGAGAATGGAGCCGTTCTTCGGGTAGAAAATCACTCTGCCTTGGTAAGCCGAGTAAATGGTTGGGGACGGGTAATCTGCATAGAACTGCAGGATGAATTCCGGGGTGGTGTTTCTTATGTATTCCCACTCCATGAAGTTTACGTTCTTGATATCCGGCCCGTGCATCAGCACGGAGGAACCTTCAGCTGCAAATCTTCTTTCTGCGACTTCCGGCACCGCGGAGGACCCCTGCAAAACCAGCAACAGGTCTGGAAATAGGAGAGACACCAGAGTGGGACGGGTTAGTTGTAAAGCAAAAGCCAAAGGGCAGTTTAATCTGCTTGTACAGCCCATCTTAATTTTTTTTGGGACAAGTTACCAACTGACTTCCTGACATGTGTTATGCCACATGTCTGATTTCCTTCCGCCTTTGCCAAGATAAAAACCGTAACATTTTTGTTGGTGGGTTGTATAAGTGCTTATTAGCCGGGTAAGACAGTTCCTTGCCCTTTGGAGTGAAAATGATGAAAACTTTTGGGTTTTTTCTGCGCACCAGGAGATGATAAGAGGGGCCGTAACCAGTACGGCTTCACCCCCGGATCTCCAGCTGCTCCCTCGGAACCCAAAAGGAAGAGCACTGCTGGGAAAACAAGCTCTGAAACGCACTTTGTTGGGACTACGTAATCCTGGCTGCCAAATAACCGGTGTCTGAGAGCTGCCCTTCCTGACCACTCCTAAAACCTACAGGCGTGTCTGGCCGTGGCCTCACCGTCCTCTCAAGAGGGGTTGAGCCCTGCAAAGCGGATGCTCCCACTCAGCCGGGCGCCCCGTGACCCCGCGCATGGGGAAGGCACTAATTCATCATGCAGCTGTGTTTCCTGGCACCTCTGAGTAATGCAACGGCTGTAACCGCCGTGGAGCCCACCTATGCAAAAAGGACTAAAAAAAATAGTCATAGAATCATAGAATGGTTTGGGTTGGAAGGGATCTTAAAGCTCACCCAGTTCCAACCCCCTGCCCTGGGCAGGGACACCTCCCACCAGCCCAGGTTGCTCCAAGCCCCGTCCAACCTGGCCTTGAACACCTCCAGGGATGGGGCAGCCACAGCTTCTCGGGGCAACCTGCGCCAGGGGCTCACCGCCCTCACAGGGAAGAATTTCTTCCTAATATCTCATCTAAATCTACATTCTTCCAGTTTGAAGCCATTCCCCCTCATCCTATCACTCCATGCCCTTGTAAAAAGTCCCTCCCCAGCTCTCCTGTAGCCCCTTTAGGCACTGGAAGGGGCTCTAAGGTCTCCGCAGAGCCTTCTTTTCTCCAGGCTGAAATCCCCCAACTCTCCCAGCCTGTCAAAAGGAGAAAAAGGACACAAAAAGGAATCTAAGGAGGTCTTTCCATAAGCGCCTTTGTCTCAAAATTGTTTATGGTTTCCCCAGGAGAGAATGAAGCGAACGTGGGGGTCAGTCTGCAAGTGCCACCCTGAAACGTACCCTTGGCCGTACAAAACCCCGGCGTGAGAACCCTGTCGTAGCAGTGCCGGCGTGAGGGGACTTAGCAAGCAGAAAGTCACATCCGATATCTCCAGCCCCCAAATCTGCCACAACCGTCATCCTGGAGCCGCTTTTAGCACGTTTAAAAGGTTGTGCTGGATGCTGCAGAGGGCACAAGCTACAGGAAGAGGTGCCAAGAGGAAAGGTGGGCTAAGCGAAGAGGGAAGATGCTGGAGGGGAGGCTCAGAGGCTCAGGGAAAGGTACCGGAGGGCACACCGTGGTCGGAGAGTGGCGAAGAGGCTGGCGGGGAAGCAATCCTTGGGCATGCAGCGGAGGAGAGCGGCTCGTACCGGGTGGTGGTACCCGGGTACGGAGGGAGGAGGCACCCGGATGGCTCCCGGGGGCGCGCGCCTCTACCAGCGCTGCCGCAGCCCGGAGCAGGGGTGCAAGGAGAGCGCGGAGATGCGACGAGCAGATGCTCTCCAAGGAGGTGCGCGACCCACGTGAAGCCCCACACAAGCCCCTTCGCATACTCACAGCCTGCGATGGCCGCCTGCAGCCAGGGTGACATGGTAAAGCCCCGCAGGCTCCGTCAGACCCCCACGAGGGATGAGCTCCTTCTGCGGCGACATGGCGTCGGGGCGGCCGCTCTAGGCGTGACGGACGGGCCTGCGAAGAGCACTGTGATAAGCATCATTGGCATCTGCCGCGCGGGGGTTGGGACAGGCGAAGGGTGCTCAGCGCGGCGATGGGGGAGCCCCCCAACCTTCTCCATGTGTCCCCCCCGCAGTGTCCCCTCCCAGTCCCGCAGCCCCAGCCCACACCGCTTGTACCAGCGCGGCTCGGGGAAACCATCCCGGCCGTACCTCTGCTCAGCGCCAACTCACCATGGTCATTAAAAAAAGAAAGAGCTCCCAGACACAAAGACCACCAACAGCATCAAGACCACCACAGGCGCAGCGGGTATTGGAGGGGGACAAGAGCGCCCGGCCGCTTTCTGCAGCCCTTCCCGTGTGCTGCGGCTTTACAATGCTAGCAGGTACGGCCCTGCCTCGTCCCTTCAGTATTTATGCATCTGCTGGCCATGAAATCACCTGTTTGTAATTAGCAACCACCTCCACAGCTCGCCAGGGTAGCAGAAGCCACGCGCTCACCCCCCGACACCTACACAAGTGCTTTCTCTTCTCAGGTCTAACCCATTTCATCACTCCGTTGAGCAGCCCTGACTCTTGTTTTGTGTCATGGAGTGAACATGGGCTCCGCATCTGCCTTATTCATCACCTTTATGACTTTGTAAACCTCCATCCGTTCCCATCCCCTGTCCCACCCCCCCCCCNAACCTGAAGGCTCCCAGACTTTTCAGTCTCTCCTTTGCATCCAGCTCTTCATCCTTTTGGCTGCTGTCCTCTGGGTTTTCTCCAACTCTTTTTAGAGACCTTTTGCCTTAGTTTCTTCACTACAGAGACTGCAACACCCCCACCACCAATCAGTGGGCATGAGAGAGCTCAAGAACAACCCAGATGCCTCCAACGCGCGTTGCGATGGGACGGTATTTGAAGGGGAACTGCTCAGAGCTGGTTTGCAGAGCAGGACTGAAAGCTTTGGCGTTTGGACAACAGGGACTGGGTTTTGCAAGGCTCCGGAGCAAGGGTGAGGGGGAAGGACAGCGGGACAATTTTTTGGCAAAGAGTTTTCACTGCCCTGTGATCAGAGTCTCAGTCTAAGGGACATAGTTTAGTGGTGGACCTGGCAGTGCTAGGTTAATGGTTGGACTCAGTGATCTTAAAGGTTGTTTCCAACCTACACGATTCTATGATTCTATTCTATGATTCATTTGGGACCAGAAGAGGTCAAGATGGTCTGGTTTTAGAGATATGGTTTGTTTTAGAAACAGCCCGAGGTTGGCGGTGGGTAAGGAACTGACTTCTGAGGCAGAAGTGAGGAGATGTGTTTAAGGCTGAGCTCCCTGTGGAGAGCCAGGGGCTCACCGCCCGCACAGGCAAGAAGTTCTTCCTAATATCTCATCTAAATCTCCCCTCTTCCAGTTTGAAGCCATTCCCCCTCGTCCTATCACTCCATGCCCCAGTAAAAAGTCCCTCCCCAGCTCTCCTGGAGCCCCTTTAGGCACTGGAAGGCTGCAATAAGGTCTCCCCGGAGCCTTCTCTTCTCCAGGCTGAACCCCCCCAACTCTCCCAGCCTGTCCTCCCAGCAGAGGGGCTCCAGCCCTCGCAGCAGCTCCGGGGCCTCCTCTGGCCCCACTCCAACAGGTCCATGTCTTTCCTATCACCCGAGTTAAGGGTGATTTAACTTCTGCGCAGCTAAAAACCTCCATCGTGTGGGACAGAGCGGCCGCTGGCGGCTGCAGCGCCCCGTTAACCCGTAGAGAGGTGGTTACATCAATGCCTTCGTGTCCTACAGGAACTCCTTGTTGTGCTCATCCTAGGCTAGCGGGTACGTGGAGACCATGAAAAACCCGGTAATTTCTGCTGTAGGATTTCCTCACCGCTGGTATTCTATTCGCTCGTTAACCCACAGGTCTGATTAGAAGTGGGGAAGAAGCAGGAGACTCTCTCTTCTTCCCCTTCGCAAAATGCCCGAGGTCCTGGAGGAGGGTCTGGGACGGGAGGGTTGTGGTGCTAAAATAGCCTCTTTTTGGACCGTTTTTTCTGGCAGCCTCTTGCTCTCTGAGGCTTGGGAAAGGACGGTTTGCGGCTTTTTATAGGGAAATGAGAAGCATGTTTCTGTTTATAGCTCACAGAGCCCTTTACGGCTGTAAAACAACAGCTGTGGCAAAAGCATTTACATTCTTTAGAGAGAGGGGATTTCCTTCATCCTAATGAATCCGAATAGGTGTGGAAATGACCTTCTTCCCACCCGGAGCAGCTGGGTGTGACCACCTCTGCCTGCGCCTACGGGGAGGGGGTACGGCTTATCCCAGGGGATGGAGAACAGGGCGTATTTGGAAGGAGAGCACGTACCGCACCCCCTGCTCCCAGGGCAGCTGCTCTTTTGAAAAATGAATCCTTCCTCCTCCTCCTCCTCTCCCCTTCTCCCCCCCACCAGCAGACCATGCCTCCTCCAGGGAGATGGAGAAGAGCCTCTGGGCCCCTTGGGCAAGGGGCAGAAACGGTCCGAAGCTGCCACAGAACCTGACGTGGAGAGGGGGAGGAACGGGGACGGGTGAAGACGCGCGTACTCAGGGCTGCCGTGCGTCCCCCTTGGCCTCCAGCGCCGCTGCTGGGCTGCTGCCTTTCGTTTTTACGAAATCCAGGCGGAAAAAGCCGAGGCGGAGGCCCGCTGCAGCCTGCTGGAGTTCCACAAAGGGGTCTCTATAAGGAATATCTTAGGATCTGCACGACAAAGCCTGCGTATGGCACTCGGGGAAACGCATCCGGGGCACTTCAGCCTCCTCCCCAACCTCTTGTAGGAATGGGATGCGCGCCAGCTGTTTTTCAGCTGGAAAATAGAGAGGTCGTTGTGGGAGCTGGAGCTGTGATATCACCAAGGCACCACGTATCTCAACAAAAAATGTCTTTGTCTGACAAAGCAGCGGCCGCACGCAATCAGCACCCGCGCAGCTGCCGCGCTTCGCCGTTAGAGCTGCGGCGTTGTCGTTATCACAAAGCCACGCCGGGGGAGTACAGTTGACGGGAAAGAGGAGATGCGGTCTTTACCAGCCCCTGGCCAAAGGATGGGGGGGGTGTCTCGGGCTGGGCGTTACGGGAGCGGGGGCTGCTCCATCCCCATGCTTACCTGGAGCCATGTCCGCCGAGCGGGTGAAGCAACGCCGGTGCCGGCAGAAGGGTGCCGGGTCCTCCCGGGGAACACACGAGTTGACAGGAGCAGTCGCTAAAAGCGCGTGCTAGGACGAGAGGAAACGGGTTCGAGTTATGCCCGGCGAGGTTCAGGTTGGACATTAGGAAACATTTTCCACTGAAAGGGCTATTAAACATTGGCAGAGGCTGCCCAGGGAGGGGGTGGATTGTCCATCCTTGGAGGCGTTTAAAAAAAGGGTAAAGGTGGTTTAGAAGTGGTTTTGTCAGGGGAGGTTAATGATTGGACTTGATGGTCTTAAAGGTCCCTTCCAACCTCAGCTTTTCTATGATCCTACTTCTCCTGAGCTAGGCTGGTGGGTAATTAATGACAGACCTTGGGATGGGAAGAAAGAAAAGGGATGTGTGATTAGCGAGGTCAGGGGAGGCACGGGTGCCCGTGGCACGGGCTGGCACCATCGGGCGCTTTGATAAGGATGTAGGAGAAGCGTGAGAAACACAGCGTGCTCTTTCTGCTCTACTGTAAAGCCCCAACTGCATAACGATGAGTGATTTTGCTCTTCCCTAACATAGTAAGAAAGAGAGATGCAAATCATCCCGCTGTAAATCATTCCACAGCTTTGGAAGATGAAACATCGCATTAGCAAACGTGAAACGCTGCCGAGCTCTCTCGGTCTCACATCTGCTGAGGCATCCAAAAAAAACAGCAATAGTTGAACTGCTACAACCAATGACAAATAGATAAAATGTGGAATGCTACACGGCGGTAAGAGTTTCCATGGAAGGGAAAAATACCTGCAGGTAAACCCCAATCCCCTGCGAACGGCAGGGCCCTTGGGAAGATTCTCCACAGCTTTTTAGCAGCTGTGGCAACCTAAAAACTCCAAAGGTTCACCTGTAGGCAAAGCAGAAGCGAGAACAAGCAAACCAGAAGCAGCTGTAAAGCTCACCCAGAAAAAAAGAAGCTTTATGCAAACGCGGAGCTCAAAATAAACACACACAAAAATCCCCTTCCTCAGAAATGAACTATGAGTTACTTCAGAGACTTTTGTAACTTCAGAGACTTTTGTAACTTCAGAGACTTTTGTAACTTCACGCTGCCCCTGCCTAATGCTCCTCACCTCCTGCAGTCAGGACACACAAATTAAGCCCAGCAAAGGGTCCTGGGACCCAGTAGCCCAAACCACCCAGGCAGAATGCCACCAAACCCAACTGCAAGCGCCGCGCTGGCTTCGTCCGTGTGCCAGGGGACTTCCAGCCAGCCACTGGCCTGCTACCAGCACAGCCGCCACCTCCGATGGTGCCGATGTGGGGGCGAACTGGGCCCAGCGGGCGGCTGGACAAGGGCAGCAGATGCCCCATCGCAGCGGATGAGGCTGGAGATGTTCAGCAGAGCTCTCTGGATGGGCTCAAATGAGCAGGGAAGGGATGGGGGGGGAGGTTCCAGCGGGTTGTTTAGGAGCCATATAAACATCGCTGCGAGGACTTATGATAAACGTGCCCGCCTGTAAGTATGTATTTAATATTTCTGGAGCTGGAGCTGTGTAGGAGGTCAAAGCTGAGCCTGGGGAACAGAGCCCAGCTCCTGGCAGAGCAGAGTGTCTGTGGCCCCACAGCGAAGCGCAGCGGGGGAGGGGATTTTCCCCCCAGTCCCTGCCTCATCCCTCTGTTCTCACGGCTCCAGCAGCTCCCCCATCACCCCATCGCTCCAGCAGCTCCCCCATCTCTCCAGCAGCTCCCTCATCGCTCCAGCAGCTCCCCCATGGCTCCAGCAGCTCCCCCATGGCTCCAGCAGCACCCCTGTGGCTCCAGCAGCACCCCTGTGGCTCCAGCAGCACCCCCATCGCTCCAGCAGCACCCCAAAAATGGCTGCAGCAGCACCCCACAGCTCCAGCAGCACCCCGCGGCTCCAGCAGCACCCCTGTGGCTCCAGCAGAACCCCCATCGCTCCAGCAGAACCCCCATAATGGCTCCAGCAGCACTCCCACTGCTCCAGCAGAACCCCCACGGCTCCAGCAGCTCCCCCATCACTCCAGCAACATCCCCATAGCTCCAGCAGCATCCCACGGCTCCAGCAGCACTCCATGTCTCCAGCAGCACCCCCATAGCTCCAGCAGCATCCCCATGGCTCCAGCAGCACCCCCATGTCTTCAGCAGCTCCCCCATACCTCCAGCAGCTCCCCCATA
>VUYV01000596.1:220901-269572 GCA_008711295.1 Anarhynchus alexandrinus | reverse complement strand
CCCCCCAAACTCTCCCCCTCCATGGGCCCACCACAGGCCCCACAAACGCCCCAGTTCCCGGTGACCGGAAGTGACGACGCCGGGGCGCCCCCCGGTGCACGCTGGGAAATGTAGTTCTTCTCGTCCCTCTGAGAGGACTCCGCGCATGCGCAGAGCGCCCACCCCGGGCTGGAGGGGGATGGCCTGCAGGAGGCTCATCTGCAAACACCGCCTTTAATTAAAAAATATCCTATTCTACCATGGCCCGCAGGGGGCCCTGCTGCCCTCCAGAGAGCCCCGAGGCCTTCGCGGCCGCCTTCGGAAGGTTTTGGGGTGAGAAAGCGCCGTTTGGGGGCTGCTAAAGGCTTCAGGCGCGGCCCCGCTGGTGTGGGAGGCACCGCTCGGGGCCCTGTCGGGTCCGGACTCGGGCGAAGAGTTCTAGAGGGGCCCGAAGGGCAAAAAACGGGGGTGCCGGAGAGAGGAGAAGGCCCGCCGAGCCCTCTGGGGCCCAGGGGAGGCCGGAGGATGAGGTGTGAGGGACCCCGGAGGGTCCCGGGGGCGCTGCAGAGACAGAGCGGAGCTTCGGGGAGAGCGAGGTGGGCTCTGAGCAGGGAACGGCCCTGCCAGGGGCTGCCTGGAGGCGTCCTGATGAGCACTGAGGGCAAAAAGAGCGCTCTGGGATGCAAAGGAGCCTCAGGAGGGACCCACGCAGACCCCTCCAGTGCCCACCCGGACCCCCAGGACCCTTCTGGTGCCCCCAGGACCTTCCCAGAGCCCCACCTCCCTCAAAAGGCCCCCCAGTACCCTCCCAGAGCCCCCAGTATGCCATGGAGACAGGCGGGACCCTCCAGCTGCTTCCAGCACCCTCACCAGAGCCCCTCAGTATCCTCCCAGAGCATCCCAGTACCCACCAGACCCTNCCTGCTGAACACCCAGTACACCCTAAAGCTCTTCAGGAGCCCCAAGAGCTGCTCAAGTCCTTCCCAGTGACCCCTATACCCACCCAGTACCTGCGAGAACCCTCCCCGTGCCCCCAGTACCCTCCCAGAGCCCCCCAGTTTGTACGTGTTAAGTCAAAATATTTTTTTCCCTTCGTTTCTGGAGGCTCTTGGCCCATCAGCTCTCCACTGGGTGATGGTTTTGCTGAAGATCTGATGGGTTTTGATCCCTTTCCAAGGACGGAGGTGGAGCTGGAGGTGCTCAGCACTCTACAGAGATCTCCACGCTTGGAAAGGAGATGTGTTCAGTTTAAAAGGTTTTAAGGGTGAGCAACGCTTTAGCAAAAGGGTTTAAAAAAACCCAACAATAACCTATCTGGTTTGCTGCAAAGGCCAAAAATAGGTGGCAATTTTCATGGGTGATGTGAGGACTCTCAAATATCACCTGGCAGATGGAGAGTTGTTCAGTTCCCCCACCTCCCCCAAGGTGGCAGTGGCACCTCAGGCCAGCGCAGCGCCCAACCAAACGTAAAAGTGATGCTCTTAAGTTTTTCCCTGAAACAAACTATGAGATGTTTTCAAAGCCTATAGTAAATACATAAATGTAAAGAAAAAGGGCTGGTGAACCCGCAGTCCCAACCAAAAGTTTCCACGTGAAAACCTTCTTCCTTTGGAATCGGTTTTCCCGTCCCTGGTGGCAACGGGCGCCGTGTTCGGTGATGGGTTGTGTTGTGTGGGTGCGATGGAGCTGAAGCGCCGGCGGCAGCAGTTCTATTTCAATCTCATCACCATGAGAACTTACTTCAACGTGTAAGTTGCCCCCCCCGCCAGAGCAGCTACTTTCTCTCCCCACGCTTTCGGTGCAAAGGTCCATATCCTCAATTCCCAAATCATAGACATCGTTTGGGGAGAAACCCCATTTGCGGAGAGGTTTCGTGAGCGGTGCGTACACGGGGCAGCGCTGCCAGGTGTGAAAGCACCAGCCGGAATTCCCTCTGCCACCCACTCCTGCCTCCAGAGACCAAAGATGGGATTTTTGGGCAGTGAAACTGATCTTTTATTTTTCAAAGAAATTCTGCAATTTCATCAACATCACGCAGCGATAAAATGTTATCTGTGTCATCGTAGCAGTACTCGGTGCTAAACTGGGACGAGGAAAACACGATCTCCATTATAACTGTAGGTATTGCAATTTTACTCTGGGGAAAAAAAACCCACACCTTTTTTCCCCCCAAAAGAAGTCAGTAGGTACCTGTAAATCATATTCCGTAATCCTCCCACGCAAAGGGCTCCCTCCCAGCCTGTAAGACGGGCTGGTCTTACAGAAAGACGTCGCCCACAGAGCCAGAAAATGATTCGTGAAGTCAGTAGATCTGTGCAAGCGTCACGTCGGTGGTTTAACTGAAGCCTCCGGAGTCCCCTCTGAAGCACGGGGTCCGTCTATATCAGCGGGTAGGAGGCGTAACTGGCGATCCCGCAATGGTTCGCGTGGTTTCTTGACATGCGGATGTAGCCCTCGTCACCAAAACGCACGCCCCAACTTTTGGGGCAGGAAACAGACAGACAGACAGATGGGAGAAAAATTAAATTCCTTTTTTCTGGAAGCGAAGCGGCAGCTTTATCAATGTCACGGCATCAAAGGGTTTTCATTAACCGCTTCATGGGATTCCTAATCCTGTATTATGGCAAGACTCATCAACATGAAAGGAACATAAAGCACACGTAAGAGTATTCGAAATGCATTTAAAGTTCCTTCACGCTGCAGGATGATATGAAGGTGTTTTGCCATGGATAGGTGTGAATCCACAGATTTAAGGGCCGATACCAACTTCCAACTCTGTAACGCCCCCCACTGCACGAGCACCCAACTGATCTCCCTCCCGTCTGTATGGATGTCGGTCGTTATAAAATGTCGGGTCGAGCAGTGGGAGGTTCTCCAGGAGAAGCCTCTCCCTGTAGACCGTGAGCACGCAGAGAACAAGAGTTCAGCGATGTACGGTTGTGCCTTTACCTGTTTTTCACAAGCCAGTAATCCTTATCATTTAGAGTGCCGTAGCCGATCACGAGCACTCCGTGATTCACCTCCTGTGTGCACCGGGGGTCATCGTACACACCTGGAAAAAAAGGAGTTTGGAAGCATGTCATCACACCACGAGACCTCATCTTTGAGTCAAAGTCAACCTTCAGCCCAAACCACGACAGTCACTGACACTGCTATCTTAGGTTCTGTCATGCTGATACCTTCATCCAGGAATTAAGCCCCAACTTGCCAAATTCCACCAAATTTCATAAGCTTTACATGCAGAAAGACACAGGAGACTATGAAGAAGATCTCCAGGTTGAAAGGACATACCTGACCTGTACAAGAAGAAGGTGGGCTGGGTGGCGTCGATGGCGACAGAGACTGGTCCGATGTTGGCTACAGCATCCTTCAGGGCTGCTTCGTCGGCGTGTGGGAGCTCAACGTACTTGGAACAAGTGGCGGCTCGCGTGGAAGCATTGTATTTACATGTCCCATTCTGGTAGAAACAAGGGGGAGTTGAGGAGGAGCGTGAAGAATCCACCAGAAACATCTCAAGACTTTCAGAGAGGAGTTTTCTCTCAGCCCTCTTTTACCCTGTGCTACCCCGTTCTTCACTTTTTTTTTTGGAGCACCATTTTTCTATACGCAGGATTACAGAAAAGACGGCTGGAAGGACCTCAAGAGATCATCTTGTCCATCTCACTTCCCCACACCAAGAGCAGCCAAACCATTTCCACGGAATTCTCTGCCTTTTTTTTCTAGAGACCTGCGATGACAAGACTTCTACCACGTCCCTAGAGAAGCTGCCCTTGCTTCCTCGTCCTTCCCATCAGAAGGCTCCTCCTCATCTTTAACCTACATTTCTTCTATTGTAAATGAAGCCCACGGCTTCTCGTTCTCCCTCTGGACACAGGACAGCGTCTTTTGTCTCTGTAGCTGCCCTGTGCCTGTTTGCAGACCTGTATTCCACTTTTCTGTCTTGGACTGAGCTGCTGTTACTTTGACCTGTTTCCATAGACTTTGTTTTCGAGACACCGGGTCATTTCAGGGTGTCTCTGGCCATCAGGACTCGCAGCATTAGCATCTTTATTTTCTTATGGCTCTTTCCTTACAGCCTCGCGGCAGTCGTGCAGCGTCCGTTACAGACAACTTGTGAAAAACCAATTGTATGAACGTTGTTCACCGGAACGCTGAAAATGGCAGAAATATCAATATCCCGTTTTCTACTACAGAAGATGGAATAACGCAGAGAGCTGAGAACAGGACCCAGGACTCCTGTCCCATTTTTCCCTTCCCTGTAGGACGTTGCCTAATAATTTATGTAGGACAGAAATAACCATGTAGACATTCTGGCTCCCAGTCCAGTCATTCACCTATGAGAAATAAAAGTTTACAGGTCCCTTCCCCGGGTCCGAAAGAATCAGCTGCAAAGGCTGAGAAGATGACACCAGACTGGTAGAAACCGAGACAGAGGGAAATCAGTGGGAGAGGAGGAGAAGGGTGTCTACACAGGAGGACAGCACGACTGGCCATGTTGCTTCCATGCTCACGTGTTTCTCTGGAGACTTCACGTGCTCTCCGGGTCTGACGCCTACCTGAGCCGTGTAGGGGTAGGAATCATCCGAGTCAATGCCTTCGTTGTCGATGATGTACTGGAAAGCACTGGTCATGAAACCTCCACTGCAGCCTTTGTTCCCGTACATCATGGAGCAGTCGACGAGGTTCTGGGCGCTCAGGGACACCAGCTTCCCCGTCTTCAGCTTCACCTGGGCTTCGAGGGCTCCCACGGCGCTGAACGCCCAGCACGACCCACAGGCGCCCTGCAAAAGCCCCAGAGATGCTCAGACGCTGCCCCACAAGACCAAGACATGAAGAGGCCCAAAGAGGGCTTCACACCTGGTTCTTGACGTCCGTGACGCATCCCTTCTCCCTCCAGTCCACCGTGTCCGGGACTTTGCTGCCAGGCTGCGGGCGGTACGTGGAGGTCTGTTTTGACCGAGGAGCAACGCGCAGCCCAGTTAACAGAGCCGCCACTTCCTCGCTGGTCTGGTGGGAAAAGAAAAGACCGGCTCATGATCTCCTTGTCTCTGGAAAGTCCTACGCTGGATGTGTTGGAGGTGGAGGGGGATTTCCCTTGAACAGTCTGAGCTGCAAGAGTTAGCAGGTTTGGGGAGCCCTTGGCTTTTGATTTTTTTACATTTAATTCCTAGCTGTTCATTGGAAAGGGCACAAAAAAGAAAATGCAAAGCTTAACTCCAGCACCGAAACTCCCTAGAAGCTGGCATGGTTCATTGAACAACACTCCAACCTTGGGACATTGAAGAGGGATGATTTGCAAATATATATAATGACCGGGACCAGGTCTGCGCACCCCAAAAGCTGCATTAAAGAGTTATTTCCTCACATCGGATTGCCTCATGCCGGTAGGTTGAGCACAGGAACGTCCGAGCAGTTTGTCCACAGCTGCTGGAGTCCATGAGAAGAGGGTGGGCTGAGAAGGGTTGTTGGGAGAATTTCCACCCCTGACCCAATTATATTCTTTATTAAATCAACCTCGTGGGTACTTAGAGACAAAGAAGACCCCCTTCCCGGCAGCACGGCCGGCACCTACCATGTCCCCCAGGTGGTTCATGCCCAGCTCGTAGGAGTGCAGCCCCAGGGAGTGCTCCAGATTATGAAGCGTCACCAGTCGCAGGTTCCTCTCCCACGTCGCGCGCCGGTCCCCTTCCTCTTTCTGAAATCGAGCGCAGCCCCGTGACGTGCGGCAACGGCCCCCGCAGCCATTCCACCCCAATTTATCCCACAGAAGGCTGTGGGGAGCCCCTGCCAAACCACCCCTGGGAACCAGCAGGGCTTCCGAGCCCCGTCGGCTCTTCTCCCCACCGTGGGATGCGGCGGACGGTCACGCCGGAGCAGCACCCGCCACATCGGCACCCCAACACTCCTCCACACCCCCCGCAAGATGCCCATACCTCGTGGCGGTACTCTTTGCCGTAGGTTTTCTTCCAGAGCTGCCAGTGCCAGTCCAGCGCGGGGTCGCGGTGTCCCAGTGCCACCGCAAGCGCGGCCAGGAAGGCGATGGACGCCAACAGCTTCATCCCGCTCGGCTGGGACCGGGGATCCGGAGCGACACGGGCACACACACCGGGAGCCGAGGGCTCAGAGCTGGAGCCGTGCTTGACCCCTTAGTGACAAATCCGGTTTGGTGAGGGAGGCAGATGGGTGATGACATCCCTGACCTGCACTCCCTGGCATGCCCTTCACGGGGTTTCCACACCAGGCGATGCCACCAGCTCCCGTCCTGCCTGCCCAGACAAGCACCCCGCAGCGGCGCTGCCCGCCCCGCTCGCCTGCTGCGTACCCCAATCCCCTGCGAGACGGGAAGAGAAATCCCATCCAGGACTCAGAAACTTCCCTCGGGGCGGGGAAAAGCCTGCTGGCCCCGAGCCCTGCCCGTGCGGACACCGACACGCAGGGACACGTCCAGACACACGCCTTGTCGCACGATTCCACCCTGCCCGAGAAACCCTCCCCGAAGGAGGCTGACACATCGCCCGGTCAAGCGACTGTTTTGACAAACTTGCGTTTTCCCCGCACCTTAAAAAGCTAAAAAAAAATAAATGATCCTATTTTCATCCAGCTGCTGTCCACCAGCTCCTGAGGATGGGCTACCATGGAGGATTCAACCACCCAGAGAAGGCTCAGAGGAGATTAGTGATAAGATGGAGCCATAGTCAACATAAAAATATCGTTCCTTCAGTTTGACTTCCTCAAACTCAATCCTCCCGGAGGGGGTGTTAAAATACAAAAGCACCCAATGTACCTGAAAAGGCTTCTTCTGGTGGTGGGTACCGACCCTCAGCTCACCAGCAGCACGCGTGTATGGAGCAGGGGGGGACACCGGGGACAAATCCAGCACGTCCCCGCTGCCAGGACGCCCAGGACCTTCGGCACACGGCGGCTGCGAGTCGTCGGACAAATCACGAGTCAGGAAATGAGGAAATGCTCTGATTTCATTTTCACTTAGCTGGGAACAGGGCTTGCCCTGCCGGTCACGGGGTTGTTTGGAGCGGGACCCTCGATACCATCAGAAAATGATCGCAGCTGAGAAAGTTTCCTTTTTCCAGCACCCCAAAATTTAACAGCAAGGCTCTCACGGTGGTTTCTGTGGCTTTTGGGGCCAGCGGGCAGGAGCAGGGGCCGCACTTCCCTGATAAGATCTTTGCATTTTTGTGACTTGGTGCTGAGCTAAGAGACAGGATGAGGTCAAGCGCGGAGCCTTGCTACTGGTTTGAACTGGGTAGACCTGAGCTCCCGTCTCACCTCTGCACTGTACCAACCAGACCAAATCTGGCTCTTAGGAAAAAAAAAAAGAAAAATCACATTTATTCACTTTTCTGTGGGGTAGCACAGAGGGGAAGACACGGCTCACATACGGTCATGGGCTGGAGCTGAGCGGGGCAGCCTCAGCGCTGCGTGGAAAGCCCGAGACGCATTTAATGCGCGTTACGTTGCAGTAAGGCTGAAAAACGCGGTCAGCAAAGTCTCCGGCTGCCCGAAAATCACGCTCCCGCCTCTTCTCCGGCTTCCCACGAAGGACGGCCAGGCAGGAGGGTGCGTTTCTCACTACTACGGAGCATCACGGGACATAAAATGGCTGCGATAAACCATCTTCTAAGAGAGGAGGAAGCAAAACAGTGTCTCAAGAGCTTTGAAGGTGCAGCTGAGTCATTTTCTAAAAAGCTGCCGGAGATTGCGAGAGTCAGCGGTGACAACAGAGAGCCCTCCACCTAAATAGCCGAAATAACTCCCAAGAGATGATCCCTTATTAGTGGATAAGTTCCTGGGGATGGGGAACGAGGCGGTCGTACTTGACGAGACGCTTGGACAAGCCAACCGCTGTCGCTCCTAATTCCTCCTCCTTCTCTGTCGAAATGGGACGGGATTCCTCCGGGAGGGAAGCCTGGATAGAGCGGGGCGGGCTCGAGGTCAGCGGGGCGAGCGTCGTCGTCTCAAGAGCTCGTCCTGAAGCGGGGAACACCCCCACCCCACCCCCCTAGATCTGGGGGTAAGCTCCGTAGCTGGCAATGCCGCAGTGGTTTCCACGGTTCCTCGCCATCCGGATGTAGCCCTGGTCACCAAAATGCACCCCCCAACTTTTGGAAGAAGAAAGAAGCAGAAGTTAGACAACGGGGAGGGGGGTAACTGCCTCCTTCCGCACCACTCCTGCCCCCCACTTTCTTCTCTCCCCATCCCTTAAGTTTTTTTCCGACTTGTGCTTCCTCCCCAGCGGCCACAGGAATGGCCAAATAGCCACAGGAATGGCCAAATTCGCATCTTTTGGCCAAAACCGCTGAACCTCCTGACTGCTCCCCTGCCAGATTTCGCTGCCGCTAAGCTCTTCTAAGGGGGAGGCAGAGGAAAATCATTTATTTGCTATGTGCTGGAGTGAGTCAGAATCACCACATAAAGGTGGATGAATTAGTTTTGTATATTAAAAAAATACATATTTTTTAAAAAAAAATCCTACCAAGGTCGGGGATGAGAGACAGAGGAGGAAACTGGTGGGTTTTAGCCCAGCCCCGACATGAGGATAAAGGAGCTTTGTTGACAGAACTGCCCACAGCTGGGTTTTTCTGTTGTTTTTAAAAAAGATAATGGTTTCAGTTACTGAACGTAGCTTTGCTGACATCGCAGCTTTGGGGGTTATTTTTCCCGAGATGCGTCTGTCCGAGCAGGACTCTCGTTTCAACACTTTGTTTCTTCTCCTTCTGCATTTTGAACAGTGAAAAACATGTTCACGAGACCATTTTAGTGCAAGGGGCCGCGCGGCGGCAACGACCCTCGAGGCTGCGCCGCCGAGTTGGCCGAGGGAGGGGGTTCGCCAGCGCCTCCCCAAACCAAACCAGCCCGGTTTCTCAGCCAAAAACCGCCAGCCCTTTGTGCTGACTCAGCATCCAGGAACTCTGGAAACCCTGGAGTTTCCCCCAGAGCACAAATCCCATTTTTTTTTTGAGCCAGCCCCGAGGAGTCAGGCGGGAGCGTTTGGGGTGACGTACGTCGATTCGGGTTTATAGGGCTTTGTGAAGGCTTCATGAAGGGCTTTACACCGGGGCTGTGATGGAGCTGAGCCCGAAACGGACCCAAAGAAAGCTGATGGGCACCGAAAAGCGCTTCGCTGGCGCGTCTGTGGAACCTGCGGGATGCCTCCCGGCGCGGAGGCTGGAAGGAAGAGCTGCTCAGCGACTGGGTTGGCTGTACCTGTTTTTCACGAGCCAGTAATCCTCCCCGTGCGACGAGCCGTAGCCGATGACGAGCACGGCGTGATTCACCACCTGAGAGCAGCTCGGGTCGTAGTAGATACCTGGAAGGCATTTGGAAACAGCCTTCGGACAACCGGCCCTAAGTCACCGCCCAAACTGGAACTAAATTCACTCCTGGGGAGGCGTCACCGATGCCTGTTGCCAGGAACGGGGGCAACACGAGCAAAACGTGAGTCAAAGCTGAAATAATTTGTATTTAAGGAAGTTTGGTGGCGGGAAGGGAAGCGCAGCCCTTTCTCGTGATCCCCCGGAAGACCCACCAGCTTTGTACAGGAAGAAGGTGGGCTGACTGGCGTCGATGCTGACAGAGACGGGCCCCACGCTGGCGACGGCATCCTTCAGCGCGGCTTCGTCGCCGTGCGGCAGCTCGACGTACCGGGAACACGTGGCCGCCCGTGCCGCCGGCTTGTACCGGCACGTGCCGTCCTGGCAAACGAAGGTAAAGGGGAGAACACATCAGATCTCGCACGGAGTCCTGCTCTGCGTTACGTGAGTCAGAACCGATGCTCACGGCATTAAATACAGACCGCTCCACGGTTTTCCAAAGTGGATTTCCTCTAGAAGCAACAGGACTTAACTTCCTCCATCCCACACTGAGCCAGCCCCAGTGTTGCCCAGGTGCGGCGCCTACCTGAGCCGTGTAGGGGTAGGACGCGTCCGAGTCGATCCCTCGGTTGTCGATGATGTACTGGAACGCTTTGGTTTTCCATCCGCCACCGCAGCCTTTGTTCCCGTAGCTCCTGGTGCAGTCGACGAGGTTCTGGGCGCTCAGGGACTCCAGCTTCCCCGTCTTCAGTTTCACCTGGGCTTCGAGGGCTCCCACGGCGCTGAACGCCCAGCACGACCCACAGGCGCCCTGCGAAAGCCCCAGAGATGCTCAGACGCTGCCCCACAAGACCAAGACACGAAGAGGCCCAAAGAGGGCTTCACACCTGGTACTTGACGTCCGTGACGCATCCCTTCTCCCTCCAGTCCACCGTGTCCGGGACTTTGCTGCCAGGCTGCGGGCGGTACGTGGAGGTCCGGTTCGACCGAGGATCAACGCGCAGCCCAGTTAACAGAGCCGCCACTTCCTCGCTGGTCTGGTGGGAAGGAGCACAGAGGCATTCATGATGCGTTGAGGTTTACTTTCCACAACAGGAGAGCGCATCCATCCGTGCATCCCACCCCACCGATAGGACCAGGTTTGTCCTTGCAGCCTCCAGGGACTGATGCACGCGGCTGCAGCATCACCAACACGGCACCTTTCATCCCCCTTGACCAAACGCACGACTCCAGGCCTGAGCCTCGCGGCGCGGCCGGCACCTACCATGTCCCCCAGGTGGTTCATGCCCAGCTCGTAGGAGTGCAGCCCCAGGGAGTGCTCCAGATTATGAAGCGTCACCAGTCGCAGGTTCCTCTCCCACGTCGCGCGCCGGTCCCCTTCCTCTTTCTGAAATCGAGCGCAGCCCCGTGACGTGCGGCAACGGCCCCCGCAGCCATTCCACCCCGATTTATCCCACAGAAGGCTGTGGGGAGCCCCTGCCAAACCACCCCTGGGAACCAGCAGGGCTTCCGAGCCCCGTCGGCTCTTCTCCCCACCGCGGGATGCGGCGGACGGTCACGCCGGAGCAGCACCCGCCACATCGGCACCCCAACACTCCTCCACACCCCCCGCAAGATGCCCGTACCTCGTGGCGGTACTCCTTGCCGTAGGTTTTCTTCCAGAGCTGCCAGTGCCAGTCCAGCGCGGGGTCGCGGTGTCCCAGTGCCACCGCAAGCGCGGCCAGGAAGGCGATGGACGCCAACAGCTTCATCCCGCTCGGCTGGGACCGGGGAGGCAGTGCCAGAGCCCATCCTGGGGGTTTCACTTCCCCACCGATTCCCAAACCCACCCCCAACCCCTCAGTGCCCTTTTCCTCGGGCAGGAGCTGTCTCTGCTCACGCAGCCCCAGTGCAACCGCGACCCAGGGCCAGACCCTTCCTGCACCCACACCGCCGTGCCACCCCCCCAGGAAAGTCTCTTCTAAGGAAACTTTGCGCATCCCCAAATATTTCCTCTGCCAACTTTCCGCCTGCATCGCCGCGGCAGCTCTCGAGGAAAAGGAGCAGTCGAGGGGGGGACACACGGAGTTCGGGATGAACTCTGTCCCCCCAGGTGAGCACCGAGGGACCGTTTCTCCGTGTTCTCCGGCCAAAAATCACCCGGGGAGATGTCTCACCTGCCGGCACGGCTGCGGCACAGCTTCCCACGGAGCCCGGCTCGGCCTCGGGAGAGGCACAGGGGCGCGAGGAGGTCCCTCCGCTCGCTGCTGCCGGGAGCCGGTGAACGAGGAAATGCTGCGATTTCACTTTCTTTTCACAGCGTTCTGGTTTCGAATAACCCCGATGGCGCGTCCCGGCTGCCCCCGATGAGTTAACCAGCAGCCCTCATCCTCTCCGTCACCCAGCCGGGCCATTCGCCACCCCGGTCTCGGTGTGGGGGCGCCAGCAGGGAAAAAATAAACTTATTTTTAAGTGTCTAAACTTTTTTTTGGCACGAATTCTTTAAGGTGAATATCACCTTCCCTTCCTGTTAGGGCTCGCCCTGAACTTTGCTGCAGTCAGTTCTCAATTTGTTGCGTTAAATGGATTTGGGTTTTGGGGGTGAGAGGGGATTTTGGCTGCAAAACACCACCCGGCCCTGGCACAAATGTTTGCCCCGAAGCCACGGCGCTGCAGCCCACACCAGCTCTTTATTTATTGCTCCACTTTCTTCCTCCTTCATCCCCCCATATTTCTTCAACCTGTTCCAGGGGTCCTGTGAAACCAGCCGGGACTTTGCAGAAAGACCCAGCAGCATCTTCCCTCCCTGCTCTGCCCCGGCCTCGGCCGTGTTTTGCCGTCGGCTCCTGCCCCTTTGGGAAAGGGAAGGACTTTTTCCCACCACGGGGCCGGCGCAGCACAGAGCAAACCAGCCCCAGCGTTTACTCCCAACAGTGTTTATTTTAAAAATAAAGTCGTAACGTTCTCCGCAGCCCCCGCTGGGATCCGGGCTGGGGGGAGACAGATCCGCGCTCTCCGTGGCGGATATTCCACCTGCATGGGATTTCCTCCCGCATCCGCGTTGCCGGAGGCAGAGGCCGGTGCGGGACACGTTTGCACAAGCATCTCCGGACGGATCAGACTCTCTGGAGCCGGACAAGCCCCGGCCCCGAGCGTCTGCGGCCGCGGGAAGGCAGAACCCGGCACACGCGGTGCCGGTACGGCAAAGGAGTCCCGGGAAAACAGAGTTGGGGGATCACATCGCACCGTTCATCTGCAGCCGGGGGGTCTCTCCCCTCTCCTGGGGGAGATTCCTCATGGAGAGGCAGAGATTCCCCCCTGGAGCGACGTCAGCTTCGGAGATGGGGAGCGAAAAGGCCGAGTTTGGACGCAGGGAAGCGGGGAGGGCGGCCGGCGCGGCGCGGTGCGGTGCGGGAAGGGAGCGCGCCGGCAGCGCTCACATCTTGGGGAAGCTGGCGAGGTTGGCGATGCCGCAGGCGTTGTTCATGTTGCGCGCCAGGAGGACGTAGCCCTTGTTGCCCCACTCCTCGCCCCAGCTGTGGGGAGCAACGGCAGAGCCTGAGCCGCCGGCGGAGCCGCCGGCAAACCCCGGCCCGGTGAAAAGCAGCCGCGCCGCCCTGCCGTACCTGTTCTTGATGATCCAGTGCTTGGTGCCTTTCTGCGTGCCGTAGCCCACCGCCAGCACCGCGTGGTTGATGTTTTCGGCGTTGCAGCTCTCATCGTAGTACACGCCTGGGGGACAGGACGGATGGTTACGCTCCGGATAAACCACCCGGCCGTGCCTCAGTTTCCCCGAGCTGCCCAGTGGGCACTAGAGGGGGTTCCCCTCCCGTCCCCGCAGCTCCTCACCGCGGCTGTAGAACTGGAAGGAGGGCAGGCTGGCGTCGATGCCCACGGAGACGGGTCCGATCCTGGCCACGGCCCGTTTCAAAGCCTTCTCATTCCCTTCGGGGATTTCCCGGTAGCCGCGGCACTTGGCCGCCTTCCCGGTGGGGCTGTACATGCAGCTCTCATCCTGCGTGGGACAAGCAAGGCCGAGGTGAGATGGGGATGGGAGGGCAGTCGGGGCAGAGCTGATGCAGACCTTGTCCCCCCCTCCCAGCCCCGGACCTGGCCGATGTAGGGGTAGGCATCCTCCGAGTCGATGCCGCGGTTCTGCCGGACGTACTCGAAGGCGTTGGTCATGTATCCACCGCCGCAGCCGTCGTTGTTGGCCACGCAGTCCACCAGGTTTTGGGGGCTGAGGGAGAGCAGCTTCCCCGTCTTCCGCTTCAGCTGCCCCTCCAGCGCGCCCACCGAGCTGAAAGCCCAGCACGAGCCACACTGGCCCTGTGGGGACACCATGGGTGACACCGGGGTGCCACCCCGCTCCGGGCACCCCCGGGAGCACCCTGCTTACCTGGTTCTTGACGGGCGTCACGTAGCCTTTCTTCCTCCAGTCCACGGCAGCCGGGGCTCTCTCGGTCCAGTCGGGGACGTAGAGCGTCTCGTTGTGACGTGGGCGGCCACGGGGCACCTTCAAGCCCGTCATCATCCTCACCACCTCCTCGCTGGTCTGGGGAAGGAGCCCGGGGTGGATGGGTGCAGCCCTGGGGCTGCTGGGCAGAGCAGCACCCAAGGGTGCTCGGTCCCCTCTCTCTCACCCCATCGCTGTCCCCAGTGACACTCACCATGTCACCCAGGTGGTTCATGGCCAGCTCGAAGGTGTGGACGCCCAGCGCGTGCTCCAGGTTGTGGGTGTTGATATACTTGAGGTTCTTCTCCCAGATCAGCCTCCGTGTCACCTCGTCCGCCTGCACGGCGGGGTGAGACGGCGCTGGGCGGAGGGGGCCTTCCCACGGCCACCACCACCGTGGGGACACCAGTGCCATGGGGACATCACCAGAGTGCTCCCCAGCTCCCCCCAGCAATCCCCCGGGGGATGGTCCCCTCCCGCGGGGCTGTGCCGTACCTCGCCGTTGTACTGCTTGCGATGGGTTTTCTTCCAGAGGTCCCACTGGGCGTCCAGCTCCCGCTCGGGGTGCAGTTGGGCCACCGCCACGGGGACCAGCAGGGCCAGCAGCACGGGCCACCACATCCTGGGGAACGGGGACAGAGACTGAGCCCGGGAGGGCTGGCTGGGGGACAGGGTCCTGCGCCCACCACTGGCTCAGGCTATAGGGGACAGGACCCCGCGTCCATCCCATTTCCAGACCATGGGGGACCCTGCGCACCCCAGTATTGAGCCATGAGGGTCCAGAACCCCAAACCCACCCTCTTCATGGGTTGGGGGACACCGGAACCCCGGACCCACCCTGTGTCCAGGCCACAGAGACCAGCACCTCCTGCTTTGGGGCCGGGGGGGGACCGGGGCCCCCTGCCCACCCAGTTTGGGGGCCGGGACCCCGCCGTAGGCGGCGCTGGCCGGGCGCAGGCATCACATGAGTGGGGACAGCTGGTTCCCATCACCGCACCGCTGGCGCCGCTCCAACAGCCCCGGGCCATGGGGAAACCGAGCTTTGGGGGCGCAGGGGGGGACTCAGGCATCCTGCCCCCTCCCTTGCTTTACCCACTCACCCCCCGCACCCACTTTCTCACCAGAGCCCCGGGGCAGAGCAGCGATGGGGACACCAACCCGACCCGCGGCCCCTGTGCCTCAGTTTCCCCTTTTGCACCACTAACGGCCCCAGCGCTGCCAGACGGGACCCTGTTCCCCCCCCACTCCCACTGGGGTCCAGTTCCCCGGGGCAAAAGCCACCCGAGCGCCCCAGCACAGCCTCGTCAGGTCTCCCGGCCACCCGGGGGACCCCTCTCCCACCCCTCTTACCCCAGCATGGTGCCGTCGGCGGGACACGGGTGCAGGCTGAGACCGGGGGATGCGGGTGCCGCGTCCGCAGCTCTTTTATGCTGCTGGATTGAGGAAGTGAAAGAGGCAGCTGGAAAATGTTGGCCGTCGTCCGGGGCCTGCACAGGGCTGGAGGGGAGGAGGAGACGGGGGGGACGCAGCAGCGGGTCCCTCCCGGCTTCACGTGATGCTGCGGGGCTGAGCTGACTCAGCCCCGGCCCTGGATCCTGCCCCGGGGACACCCTCCTGCCCCAGGGCCGTCCTTCTGCCCCGGCATCCCCCCCTGGGGACACCCTCCTGCCCCAGCATCCCTCCCAGAGACACCTTCCTGCCCCAGCATCCCTCCCCAGGGCCATCCTTCTTGCCCCAGGGATGTCCTCTTGCCCCAGCATCCCCCCCGGGGACANCTCAGCCCCGGCCCTGGATCCTGCCCCGGGGACACCCTCCTGCCCCAGGGCCGTCCTTCTGCCCCGGCATCCCCCCGGGGCCATCCTCCTGCCCCAGCATCCCTCCCAGAGACACCCTCCTGCCCCAGGGCCGTCCTTCTGCCCCGGCATCCCTTCTGGGGACACCCTCCTGCCCCAGCACCATCCTTCTGCCCCAGCATCCCCCCCAGAGACACCCTCCTGCCCCACAGCCCTCCTTCTGCCCCAGCATCCCCCCCTGGGGACACCCTCCTGCGCCAGGGCCGCCATCCTGCCCCGACATCCCTCCCAGAGACACCTTCCTGCCCCAGCTTCCCCCCTCCCAGGGCCATCCTCCTGCCCCAGGGACCTCCTTCTTGCCCCAGGCTCACCCTCCTGCTCCACCATAGAGGGGCTGTTTGTTCCCCAGAGACCCACACGCCCCCTCCCCCCCCAGCACCCCAGGGAGGGCTGTGCACCCACTGCTTCAGCAGAGGCACCACATGGCAGGATTAGACCCCCCCCAGCAACGCAGGGTCATTGTGTGACACCTGGAGCAGAGGACAGGACCCAATGTTTGTCCCTTATGTCCCCATACCAGGACTGCCTCCCCTGCCACCTCCTGCCCGTGCAGGATTCGGCTGCCCAGTGCCCAGTTCTGGGGTCACAGGTAGGGCCCGGGGGGAGCAGGCTCATCCCGGACCCCCGGCAGCAGCACCAGGGGAAGCGGGGCCAGACGGTGCTTTCTGCGGTGACTGGCGCTGCGTCATGTGGCTCCCGCCAGGACAACTCAGAAAACCTTGTTCACTGCCGGGAAGGTCCCGATGGCATTAGTCCCCTGTCCCGGGCACGCCACGCTGGGGACATCAGCATCATCATGAGCCATGAGTAGGAGGACAGAGTGTTGTGGGGAGCAGGGGACAGAGCAACAGGGACAGGAGGCAGGGACAGCACCTCAGAACTACACCCGTGTCACCCCACCACCACAGGGGTCCTTGGGGCAGAGGGACCTGCGCCCCACCGTGAGCTCACCCTCTCCGGGGGTGCCTGACTCAGCCCGGGGCTCCGCCGCGGACTCATCGCCCCGAGCACGGGGCCCTGACTCGGCCCCGCATGACCGAGCGGCGAAGCGGCCGGCGCGGGAAGCTGAGCGTTTTAGGGGGCCGCACTCCTGGCAGAGACCAGAGGAGATGAGGCTGAACTGGGGGCACTGGGCCGAGTCCCTCTGCGGCTGCAGGGCCGGGGGAGAACATGACAATCCACAACCCCGCAGCTGACAAGAGCAGATCACCCCGCTGCAGCCCAGGGCTGCAAGTGATGAAGAGGAGGAGGAAGGGAGCGAGGGGGCTTTGTGACCACAGCCACAGGACGGCGGGAGGCAGAAATNAAAAAAAAAAAAAAAAAAAAAAGGAAAATATCTTGTTGTAAAATCTCTGCTACATATAATCATCTGTAACTCCCGCACCAAGAGGGAGCCCTGGGCCCAAAACGAGCCCCCCCCCTCCCCGAGGAGGAGGTTTGGCTCCCACCCGCCCCAAGCGATTGTACGATAAAATAACCCCCCCTCACATTGAAAAATAATACAATTATCAAAATGGGATGTGACAGAAGGAGCCTTTCCCCACCCAGCTCTGTCCCGTGTCCCCCACAGCCCCCAGGAGGGGCCCGGGGACCCCGCGGTGGGGGGGTGGCAGATGCCGAGACCCCACCGACCCCTCACCAGTCCTCATCCTCCGCTGCTGCCGGCGTCTCCCAACAGCTCCGGCATTTGCCGGCTGCTCCAGATGGTTTCTTTTCCCCCACAGCTTGAATCGTCCATGGCAGGACCCCAAAACTGGGGGGGGGGGACGGGGACTATGGCAGCGTCACCGATGAGGGCTGAGGGAGAGGTGGGCTCTGGCCTGGGGACACGCAGACCTGACGTCATCACTTTTCGTCCACACAGCCCCCAGGTCCCGGCGTGCTCGCGGCGGGGGGTTGTTTTGAAGCACCACAGACAAGTCCGGCTCCCGCTGCTGCCCCCAGACAGAGCTCAACAGCTGAAGGACGTCGCTCCAGAAAGCGTCAGAGCTGGAGCTTCCCCAAGGTCCGGTTCCCCGGGGCTCCATTTCTGTAGGAATGGGAATTTCCCTCCTCTCCTTTGGCAGCTAAGCGCCGCTCCGTCCTACGGCCGGGGGGGTCAGCGGCGCTCCGACGCTGGTGCAGCTCAGCGCTGGTCCTTTGCGTGCCACCTTCGTCCTGCGAGCAGGCATTGCGTAGCTGCACGGTTACCACCTCGCTGCTTTACGAAACAGATCTCCGCTAAGGCCGAGAAAACGCCGCCGCCTGGCCGTGGGGACGGCGCGGGCCGCGAGGGGCCCATCGTGGTTATTGCTGGCAGCGTCTTCCCTGGGTTAGAAGGACGGGGGTGGATCACGGGACGTTTCCAGACTCCCTGATGGGAGGTTCCCACTTTTCCACGAGTGAATTTGGAAGTGGTGTTTGAAGTGAGAAAAAACTTCAAATCTCAGTTTTCCAACCAAAGCAGGAGAGAGAAAAAAAAAAAAAAATAATAATGAAAGCTTTCTGCTCCGCTACCGAGCGGAACCTCTCTGCGCCTCTGCAAGCACCGAAACTTGACAGTCAGCAACACAAACGATTCAAAGCCTTCCCCGCACGGACGCCATCTGCCAGGTATGTCTCCAAAATCCGCTCTTTGGAGCGTCTCCCCCATGGTGGCAGCACCAAGACCCGCCAGTCCAAACGCCACGTCCCCGCCGTGCCCCACGCTGGCAGAGAGGACGCTCCCGGGCAGCCCGGGGGTCTGGGCGCGGGGAGGAGGGAGAAATGCCCAGATTTCATCCAAAACAAAAGCAGGCTTCCAGGAAAGCTTCGTATTCTTCCCCCGCTGCAGCTGTGCCAAGTTTCCTTCCAAGTCAAACGCTGCACCGAGCAAATTTTCCTGCTGAAATGGAAGCACGGCTCGCCATCACGGGGGGAATCAAACTGTTCTTCCAGCCCTACACACCCTGAGGAGAGCAAGAGTTGCCGCAAGTTTTTTCCACTGAAGAAGCCAGAAGATTCAAAGTCAAGAAAGTGAAGGTTTAAAATTTAAAAAAAAAAAAAAAAAAAAAAAAATTATATAAAAAAAATAATTATGTTCCCTATCTTCCCCCGCTCTCCTCCATTTTGTGATTTGGCAACAGGGTCATCACATGGCATGAAGTTTTCTTTAAGGAGACGGTGAGCGTAGGAGCGAACACCGCCGTTCAGAGCACGCAGTGAAAAAATGCAACTCCTCGGCGAGCGCCTGAACCCATCCAGAGCCTCTCTGTGCGGGCAGCCGGGCGACAGCTCCAACGCGAAGGCGAGGAACTCGATCTAGACGTGGTAAAATTGCATGGACAGTTCAGAGCAGGTTTTTTCCCCCCCGTAAGCTGACAAAAAGCCTGTTGAAACGTCGGCTGATGGCAGCACAGAAACCACCAGCTGCAAGACGGACGCAGCGAGAACGAAGCTACATAGATAATATTTTTATGGCTCGTAACTATCCCGTCGTTCCGACGAAGGACTGGGCCCCGAGGGAGTTTACAGGTCACACTGACTAGAGGCCCGTATTCATTGCACAGTTCACAGGAGAGACGGCATCCAAACGCACACCAGCGTGTCTGCCGACACGGGGGTCTCCCAGTAAAGCACCCGGCACTGGAGACGCCGTAACAACCCTCTGAAAGTGGCCGAGCTCCCTCCGAGGAGAGAGCTGGCTTACGGCACGGATTCTTACGCAAGCATCCTCCAGAACTGCGTTACACAGGGTTAACGCTTGGAAGAGTTTCTTCCGATATTTAAAAAGTTACAATACTTTTGTGTTTTATAGAAAAAGAGTCACGGTATAGAAGATTGAAATAAAAACAGTAAAAGCCACCTTATGAGTTCGGAGGGGCTGTCTGTGATCCAGACAGGAATCCCTCCGACCGGCCCAGCGCGCCGAACGAAAACCGCCCGCGAGCGGCTGCGGAAACACGGGGCCTTCGGTCAGCGAGCGCAGCGGCTCTCGCAGCACTCCAGTCCTGAAGCCTCCGGGCGAACAGTCCCCACCGGCAGCACCGCGCAGAGGAGGTGCCCAAACCCACATCGTCTTCCTCCCGCACGGCCATCCATCCGCCAGGCCGGCGGGCAGAGTTTCGCCTCCAGAAGGTAGGAAGTGTTTAGAAAGTTCAGCAGTCTTTGAAAAAAAGACTTAGGTGTTTTCCTTTACACATGGATATTATATATAGCTATAGTTTGCTTCCCCTAGGGCTTATTTTATTCTGAAAAAGAAGGGAATATATTCAACTCTGGGAACTCTTCATTGTTGTAGTTGGGTCCTTGGTCTCCCAGCATCGTCAGCATGTCCTGCGAGGATACAAGGAGAGAGTCATTACCCGACCGGAATATCGCGTTGGAAGTTTAGTCACGGAGGAGTTTGCCAGAGCAGGCGCTGCACAGGGGGACGGCCCCGTCCCTCCCGGGGGCACACGGGGTTTGTGCCCAAGGCTGCAGCACAGCCCTGAATTTAAGTCAGGAGCAGTGACTGCAGTGGCTCCTTAGAAAGCAGGGGGCAGCAACTCCCAAGAAGAATACGAACTCTGGAGAGTTTCCAGAGTTATCTGCACTTTATCAGATTGGATGGAGGGTGTTTGTTTGGCTCTCTTGTTATTTTTAATTAAGAGCCAGAAGGGTTAATTCAACTGCGGAGCTGGTAGAGTTTCACACTGATCCTGCAACGGACCAAGACGCAACACCAGCGCAGCTGCGGCCTTTCTCCCTCTCCGTTCTGATTTCAGCTCCGTCAGGTTACTCACGTGCTTGAGACCTCACCAGATACCATCAACTAAGGGGACACGCTCTCGGCGCGTCGGCCAGCTGCCCGCGCTTGGGAAGCAAAGACCATTCGTCCCACAAGATCGGCCCACACCAGTCCTCACTCGGGAGGTTAAAAAAAGCACCGTCTTACTGAGAAGACCTCAGGCTGGCTTGGCTGCGGCTGCTGCACGTGTTGCTCCCCGGAGGCTGCGCCGTGGTGCTGTCCTTGCCACTGCGGCCACATCCCCACACCTTCGGTTGCCCGCGTCTGGAACGGGGCCGGGGTCTGCGCTGCCTCCGCGGCTGTTTGACAGAGAACAAGTCAGCAAGCGATTCCTGGCGCAGGGCTGCGGCTTCTATGATCCTTTAATGGGACTGGGAAGCGCACAACTCATTGTGTGGTGCCTACTGGTAATAGGGTAAGATCTCCCCTCCAGGAAAAGCCACTCAACTGTCCCGTGCATTAAGGCGTTTGTCAGCACCCATCTATGGGGTAGAACAGGAACAAATGCAGGGGAGGTCCCAGAGGGGTTTGTTTCCTCCCAGTCAGCCTTAAAATGGTTCAAAATTCATCTGCTCTGGAGCCTCGTGCTGGGATGAGGGTTAAAGGTGCTCGGGGCAGTGTCAGCCACAGCAGGGATTTATCTGTGCTCTCCACATTTGGGCATTCCCAACATACACAAGAAAACGATGGAGATCGTATCCCACCAAGGCTGTATCTGGCTGATGCTCCCAGCTTTCCTCCAAGGGGATTTTGTTGCCACCCCAAACCCCCCCAGCGCCCCAAGCCATACTCACTGAAGCCCGTGCCACGGCCGGCAAGGTTCGGGTAAGCAGCCCCGGTAGGGGAAGCCGTAGAGCCGGGGGCTGTCATGGTGCTGAAGGAGGACGAGGTGCCTTGGAACGTCCCCATGCTGAAGGAAGGGGGCCGGGTCTTCACCGTCTGGGACGCCACTTGCTGTAAGAGAGCGAGAAACGGGAGAGGAAGAGGAGAGATGCATTTATTCTGAACTTCGTCTTCGCTAGGGTGAGAAGCTGCTGGGCTGGCCCCAAAGCAAAAAGCACACGGGCACACCGCACTGCTCCATCGCTCAGCCAGAGTCAGAGCGGGTGGATTCGTGATGGCGAGAAGGGTCTGTAGCGCAGCAGGGACTCGGGGCCTGCACCACCGAGGGTTCAGGCTTTGCTACCTGGGGTGTGAACGCTGGCCGCGTCCCTGAGGCCCAGTTGGTACCGCTGGCCTGAGCTGGGTTGGAGTGGCGTGAAATCTGTGCTAAGATGCGGCCCGCTGATGAGGGCTGCTGCTGAATAATGTTCACAGGAGGTACCATGCTGCTGCTCCTGGAAGACAGAAGGGGCACTCTTAGGACACCAGGTATCACATAGAGGACAGAGAGGGACAAACGCCATCTGTGCAAGTTCTTGGTGGGGGGAAATGAGCCCAGAAATGTGGGGTAACTTTGCTCAGGTGCCAGTGCCCACCACTCTGCCCTGCTGTGGACACAACTGGCAGAGCTGCTGGGGTTGCGAGCAAGGCTACCCTCACCCAGCTCAGTTCTTGGGCTTCAGGCTAAGCATGTCTGAGGCACAGCTATCCCACGGACGAGCTTCGGCAAGCGACAGAGCAGAGGGATATCAGGGAATCGAGGCAGAAGCTGGGGAGGGGAAGATGAGGGTGAGGACCGGCACAGCAGAGGAAGGGCCATGCTGACTCTGCACAGCCTCAAAGCTCCTGCACCTCTGACCAGGAGCAAAGCAGCAGCAGGCAGGAGAGCAGGAGCCCTTCTCACCCCCACCCCTCAAAGAAAGCGACGCCTGGATGGGCTCCTCCTGCAATTTCTGTGCACACTATGCAGGAACACATTTATGGAGAATCACTGCCACGCAGAGGCTGGGAACACTCAGCTCTTGCAGAAGGACACACACAGAGAACAGGAACAACTGCAGGAGAAGGTCAAATGAACACGAGGCCATTCAAAGCACAGCACAGGAAACCTCACCTGAAGTTCTCGGCCGGTCGCGATGGGGTGAAAGTGTTTCCCTGCGTAAAGAGGGGCTGGTTGGCAGGCACTGTGCTGGCAGGAATGGCTTTGTTCTGGTCTGTGGAGAGAGGCTGATTCACTTTAGGGCTGAGAATGTCTCAGCAGCAGGAACAGGGACAGAGAACCAGTTGCAAGAGACATGCTCGTGTGAAGGAAGACTGTTTTCAGCCAAAGCACCAAACACGACTGTCCCTTATCCAGACACAGACTCCAGATGGTTTTGTAAAGCCTGTTTAATTTGATTTACCTCTCCATTTTCTAATAAACTTTGCATTAAGGTCCTCTGGGGTTAGAGCATCCACTACATTCTGTGCCCAGACTGGGAACAGAGAGAACTGCTCTCTGGGGACCAACACGAAGGATCAGACTAAGGCAAGCAGTACCACACAGAGCAAGAGACACCTTATCACCCGCTGCCTCCTCACACCTCTCCAGCACAGCGCTGGCTGCAGGACAATTCACTGCCGCAACAGCGTATCAGCATAGAGAGTAATTATCCGCCCGGCATCAAAATCGGCACCATTCTGCAAGACCTGGGCTGCCACACCACAGTCACGCTGAGCCTCCGCACCCAGAACTGCGCCGGGTGACTTGGGAAAGAGCAAAGAGCACTTGGATTGAAGCCGAGATGGGATAAAGATGCCACGTGCCCCCGGGCATGCCTCACAGCCCCACACTCCTCACCTGTATTGATACTGCTGTAGATTTCGCTGAACCTCGGGTCCCGCTCCTGATTAAAAAGGCTCTCTGTCTTCTCCAAGGGCTTGCTGTGCTCGGGGCCGGCAGCGGTCACAGGCTGAACGGGCACCTGGGAGCGGGTATGGATGTGAGCTGCCAGCACCGCAAGCACAAAGGAAGTCAGCGATGTCACAGGCAGCACGGCGAACAGCTGAGGGCTTTGCAGGCAAAGACCTCGCACGCAAGAGGCCAGGCTGCTCTCCGGACTCCTGTGTATTTTATGGGGACAGCGCGGCCATTTAGGGCCGGCAGCACGGACACGGGCGTTGTGGGGAGGGTGCCACAGGGGCAGCTCAGAATCAAGCCAGCAGATCCAGCAAAACCCACGCCACAACACCTTCCTCTCCAAACTCTCGGCAGCCTCAAGTCAACCTCGCGCAGCCGCCTTTAAAGCTGCAGCAAAAGGTAATTTAAATAATGCAGAACAACAAATGCAAGGAGTAACCGAAAGCCCTGTTGATTTACCTGTGAGTGGTCGTAACCAGACAGGCTCTCTCTTCCCGGGACCACTTCCAGCTCTGTCTGTTGTGGCGGCTGCTGCTGCCTAAAATAGAAAGTCTCTGTAACAGGAGAACACCGGCTGCTAAAAACGATTGCCAAGGGAACAGATACTCTGCGGTTACACCAATGATTCATTAGCCCAGAGGAGTTCACTGCTGCAGAGAGGAAAGTTTGGGTAGGAAGGCTATTTGACAGGAGGGCAGAACCAGCAAGAGAGGCATGGTAAAAGGAGCTGAGCGCCTCCTGACCTTGAGGGCAGCTGTGCCGTGCCCATCTCCAGGGGAAGGCTGACACTCTGCCCCAGCTGGGGCCTCTGCATTGAGTTTGACAGGGCAGGCCGAGACTCCTGGCTCGAGTTCCTTTAAAGCAAAGAAAAAAGAAAAAAAAAAAACATTTAAAAAATACCAAATGAAAGCAAACAGTTGGCTACTGGGTGTAGGAGAGTGCGCCTGTCTCGGACAAGATTGGAAGCTTTGCTTTTGCAAAATCTGTTTGAGTGAAGGATCCTTCCACTTGGTTCCCATGGTCTCTGAAGGGGGGGGTGTCACGTAATGTAACGCTAACGGCTGTGAGCCAAAGGGCTCTGCCCCCTCCCACTCAGTCACTGAGCAGGGGAGCAATTAATAGCCTACACCAGGAGCACAGCCAGATCTGCATCATCCTTAAAGCACAAGCAAAGGTTGCAGGAGCCTAAAATCCCCCAAGCTTCAGCTCTATGTCATACACTCCAGAGCTGGAGCCTGCAGAGACCACCAGCAGTTTTAGGTTTCAAGCCCAAGACATTGGTGGAGTTCGTTATGCTCTTCTGTTAATGGTTATAAGTCAGTTAATGTTTAACTCCCACATGAAAGGAATAAAAATCCAGCGTTTTCTCAACAGTTCTTTTGCAAGCTGCTGCTTCGGTAGTACCTGATCTCAAAGATGAAACAACACAGATAACCAGCAAAGATGCACACAGATAAAACACACCTCAAACACAATCAGACACAGATCGCTGCTTCTCTGGTCTGAACTTATGCAGTGCTTTTCGAACGCGTAGTATGGATGTGAGAATGGATGCGTGTGGAATGAATGAGTTCAAAGAGATATCTCTAACAGCAGGACAGGAATTAAGGCCTGTATCGGATCTGCATCAGATTTCAGCCCTGCACTCACACCACAGCTCTTTAAAGCCAGAGGGATTTGCTACTGCTCAACTCTTAATACTTCCTCATCAGAAAGCATCAGCTTGCCAGCTGCAGGAAGGGAAGAAGTGCTACCTGCACTCTAGGACCTTGGCTCATTTAAAAAAAAATAATATCCTGGCTTTTCACCTGCCCACAAGCACTCTTGCCTTCTGTCTGCCTGGCTGGAGAGACTCCACTCGCTGCACCCCCCAAGCTGCACGTAGGAGTCACATGCAAGAACATTTTCTGTCTTTATTTCAGTTGCTGCTCTTCTGTAATGGGCCTGGAGCTCACTCATGGGAAGAGAGCGCAGCTCTGATCACTCTCAACGGAGACACACCAACCCACTACAACGGTCAAGAGAGAGAAAAGGCGAGAGCAGCAACGAAAGCAGTCTCCCCACTGGAGCTCGTTTCTGCATCCAAGGACAAAACTACAGCAGCGGTGACAGAGAAGTGTTTTACTTTCTACCATGATCTGCAGACCGTCCTGCCCATGTGAAAAGCCACTCTCCGGACCAGCTGCCTCCCCGGACTGTCACAGGAGCCCAAGAGCTACGTTCAAAGGCACACTTCCCTAATATTAGCTCTGAATGCAAACACACAGACAGGAGATTTGCTCCAGTAACCAGAGTTAAAAAAAGGCACTGCTGGAGCTCAACTCTGCCAGCCTGCTAAGCCATACAACCGAGACTGCCAGAGGAATTAAATTTCTTGCACTTTATAGTCCTCCCGTGCCTGCCACGGCCCAGGAAAAGAGCGCTCACGGGACTTAGCAGTTTCTCCAGGGCCTACGCGCATTGACGGGAAGCTTGGCAAGGGGGAGAGGCCAAAGCTGCCGCAGTTCTGTGCTGCTGGTTATTCTGGGACAAGATCCCATCAGGTTCGTGTGCTATCACTGGTGGTTGGCAAGTCATTTCCATGTACATACTTGACGTTGGTGTTGGTACAGATGATGTACTCAATTTCATCCGAGTAGGGGTTCTGGAAGGTAAAGGAGCTGGTTCTCATCCAGAGCCATTCCCGGTTTTTGGATCGGAATCGGAACATGACTGACAGAACCTGGCCTTTTAACTTCACCACCTAAAAAAACGTAATGCCATCAGTAGTACCTGATAAAAGAAGGTGTTGAAGAGCAACCTGCTTCTGAGCACAAGCCACCCCCCACTAAAACCTTGCGATGGCCCTTTGCCTCAAAGCCTACAAGACCGTATCTTGGTCTTCCCCAACTAAATGGCACTGCCACTATTCCCTTATGCCGTTTTGATTCCTGAATGGTATGGGAGGGGAATCCAATATCCCCCTTTTGGCTTCCACTTTTCTTATCTCTTTGCACTGGTGAGATGTATGGAAAAGCCTCCAGTAAATGAAGCACATGCTGTTGCTTCTGATTCCAACTATTTAGACAAATGGACATGAGCAGCTACTTTTTGGAGTCATGAAAGCACAGGGGCAGTCTTACCTGCCCTGCCACAAGTCCAACGCCCTCAGAAATAAGAGTAACGACAACAGGGCAAGCAAACCACATCCATTTCGAGTTCTGCAGCACTGGGCTGGGCCCTAGAGATGAACCAGTGTTTCAGCCACAGAAGCATGGCATTCAAGTAGGCACTTTGTAGCCACGTCTCTGGCCCTAAAAGCAGACTGGACTAGCAGCCAGAGGATGAATTCAAGAGTTAGACATCAGGTGCTTCTGTTTTGTTTTGCACATTTACCGTTATGTGACTATATCTGTAACTGTTTGCCATTGGACAAAGGAGAAATATCTAAGGTTTATTTTTCTCTTGGTTTTCCAATTAGTTTCATCGCTTTGCAAGCACCAAGACAGATTCCAATCTGAATACCACACTGCGTGCAAAGTGGTAGCTGAAGTGTTTTACCTGCTGAAAGCTGTCCCGCAAAAGCTGCTGGTCTTCCGGGTGGCAGAAATCCACAATGTCTTTCCCCAGAAGTTCCTAATTTTAAAGGAATTGGGAGAGAGATGTAGTCAGTTCATCTGGCAGGCAGACTCCCTCTTTCAGGTCTGCCTCATTAATTCCACTTTGGACAGGTAGTTACTGCCCCCCCCACCACCACACAAGCCAAGTACAGGAACTGGTGTGCTGCATTTTAAAGAGAACCACAACAGCAGTTGACTAACGTTTGATCTTTAACTCAAATGGAGGCAAAACTGATCTTAATTGACATTAGACATAATCCAGAGCCACCCATCCTTCCAATGATCAAAGTACTCAGAAAAATCACATGAAAAAGCAACTGGTGGAGAAGAAACACATGTCTGGTTCAGGCCCTGGGCATCGTTTTATCAGATCTGTTAGACAAGCAGAGCCACGATGGACAAGAGACAGAGGAGGGAAAAGTAAGCTTCAACAGCAGTTCTCTCTTAGAAAGCTCCTCCTGTTTTCTCACCTGTGGCTGGTAGCCAACAGTAGCCACACAGCGGTGATCTATGAAGGTGAAAATGCCTTCGGTGTTGTGTCGGGAGATGAACTCTGTCGGCTGACAAACATTGTTCATGTCTGTGCAGTTGGGTGAGCTAGTGACCTGCAAGGCAAGATGGGTACAGCGGTATCGAATCTTGCAAGAGCTGCTTTCTCCTGACCAGCCAGCCCTGCAGCCGGATTGGGGGCAATCAGGGAACATCTTCAGACAGAACAGTTTAACTCTGCGGGCTTTTAGGACAAGGCAATCTTGAACCACAGAAAGATGCTACCCACCTGGAGCCTGCCAATAGCCACCAGGCAAAACTTGCTGCCCTGGCCAGCGTCTGGGTCGTCATCAGGCAGTGAAACACCTGAGAGGAGTGTCAAAAAATTCCAGCAAGGTTAATACAGGAAAAATCGTGAATTTCAGAGGAAAAAGACATGCAGTTCTGGCTTCAATACATCTCTCCACCCTGTTTTGTAAGTCAATATCCTTTCCCATGAAGGAATTTGGTAAATAAAATTGCCTCCCCCTCCCTTTTTTTGCCAGAAGGGTTAAAGATCTCTGACTTTCAGCACAAGTTAACATAGCAGACACTGGAATATTATTTTCATCCTCTACAGTATCTCTACTGTTCAGAGACAGAGCTCTGATCCAGCACCCGCAAAAATTAGTTCAATCCTAAAATAAGAAAAAGCATTAAGATACATTTGGAAAGCATTTGCTGGCACATTTAGCTCAGAGAATGGACAACTTCAGACCATATGCTCTTAAAAACAGCTACAACCAAACACCAGCTCATTACCTGCAGGGGGCCAGGCCTTTATGTAACCCGTGCAGTGCACCACAACGTAGTGAGGTTCGCCATCCTTTGCGGCACCTAAGCCATTCCTTGGGAGAGAGAAAGTCTGATTGTGCTACATAATACACCAGGGTAAGGTCAGGCAAGGTTTCTACTTGCATTTTAAAAAAGCTTCCACAGAACATCTTCAGGGTAAAAAACAAGAACAAAGACTGAACGTATATGCAAGAGGTTCAAGAACAGAACAGGCTGGAATCTATCTCAATTTCAAATTAAAAAGGGACAATACACACCAGAGCCCAACAACAACAGTGTGAAGAACAAGTCAAGTTCAATTGACTTAAAATCCAATCTTGGAATAAAGAAAGATTAATCTTCCCCAGGATTATCTTCCTCAATGTAGTGGTACTTTTGTTCATCTACCCGCAGCTCCATCTAAACTCCTCTATGAGCTGTACTGGTCTGCCCTACATGCGCCCATCGCAGTGTGTCCCCACCACTCTGATGACGGAGCTGTAGCTCTTTTTGCTCCTAGCAATGCAGCACGCTTGCCCCGAACTCTTGTATTATTTACCTGCAGCGATTCCTCATAAAGCTGAGACGATTTACAGAGACTGGATCCACTGAGCTGTTGCCACACCTGTACCAGAAGCGGAAATGCAAGGGGAAAGGCTTTTATCTTTCTTGGTCCACATCAAAACAATTTGACAATCCTGAATAAGAGGAAGCACTCTATAAATGGGGATGAACCTTTCTTTGAACCTCCATCACACAAGTGAACAGCCCTCATGCTACAGATTTTAAGGGAGGTGACACATAGGGTCAAAAAAATTACTTGAAACTGGATCTTCTACAACAGTCTTGAGAGTTACCTGAGCATAGGGCAAAGAAAAATCTCAAGAACTCAACTGTTAGCTTTGTGAGGACAGCTCAGCCATGTTACACCATGTCTATGTCAGAACGAGCAAAAAAAACTGAAATAAAAGCATGATGGGGCCAGGGAGCAAGTTCAGCTTCAAGCTCAAATGAGATTTTCCCCAAGGAATCTCTTCATTACCTCATTCGGCAGATGAAAGATCTTCGCGAACCCATACACATCCTCATGGACTGCTGGCCTTCCTTCTTGACAGTCCCCGTCTTCAAATCTAGAATGCGACCTAGAAAGAAGAAAAAAAAACAGATGCTGCTGCAATGGGAGTCCTTTCACCAGCACAGGCACCAGGTAACGTATTCGGACACTAGCAAGACACAAGTGTCACCAATGGTACCTTTAGATGCATTCTCAGGGGGGGCTGCAGGATCCTTGTTAGAAAGGCACCAGGGTTTGGTTCCTTCTACAAAGGGAAGGTTTTAATCCAAGTCCTCTGCAGGCTTTCACACTGCCCGCCCCCAACAATCCCGTCCCGGGCTGCTTTACCTGTCAGCGCATTCTCCGACGTGGAGAGCTGCTCCCTCAGCTTGCCCACGTCGTCCGGGTGCACCTGGTCATACAGCGTGCTGCCAAACCACTCCGACTGGGGCTGGTTCAGGACTGGAGTCACGGAATCGGAGACATAGACCACCCTCCCCGTCTCACAGGACACTATGAACAGAAAGCCGTCGGCGGCCTCTAGGATCAGGTGTTTGAGTTCCTGCATTCACAGACAGACAGATGTGCTCTTAACTCCAGAGCCAAGCAGCTGACACCCTCTAAACCCACCCCGGGTGTATATCTCCCCCCAACCCACAATTTAATTCCCCCTTCCCCCACGACCGCAGTATTTCCCACAAAGCAGCATCAAGCCAAGACCTGGTCAGTGAGAAAGGAGGGTTTGTAGGTGCCGTCAGTGGAGGTATTGCCTGTGCCACGCAGGGACTTCATGTGAGAGACAGCCATGCGCAAGATGGTGAGCTTGTCTGGTTTGCGGGCCAGGGCACTGCAGGTGGGCACCATATCTGACAGCTCTGTGATGTAGGCCGTCATCTTGTTCCTTCGCCTACGTTCAATCTCGCTGTGATTTTCCCTGCAAAAGGCCAGGGAGGAGAGGAGGAAGACGAAGTTACCAACGGGCCAGAAGCCTCAGCCGTTTCCCCACGTCAACGCTTCCACAAGGCCAGAGTGCAAAACACAGAGATGCATCAGGGTCATCAGGAGTTAGAAGGACTACAAGCGCCTCACATGCTGGGTGTGCACAAAGGAACGCAGAAACAAGTGCAAGGAGGAGAGTCTACAGTTGGACCTTCTTTGCTGCGGACAAGAGCTTCCCTTTAAATCACTTCGGTTCCCTGTATCTGGTGAAGGCAACGAGCTATTTTAGCAGAGAAAGACGCTTCCCCACCAATTCCACAACACCGCAGCAAGCCAAAGGATTTTTCCCTTTACTGTGGCCTCTGCTCTCAAAGTGGGGGTCACCTCACTCTACTGAGGAAATCTGCTTTTAAACAGCACTGGTGCAGACAACCTATGAAGGCTCATCCCCCACTGTTTGTCCGAGGATGAATCAAACCCCCTCCGCCACCACCTGGCAGACACCCATGTGTCTCCAATAACCATACAAGGAGGCCAGGGCTGCAGCTAAGACTTGGGCACCTGAATGACAACAGATGAGTCTCACCTTGCAGTGCCTTTATGGAGACACTTCTCAGTTACATCCAGAGCCTTTTACAGTATCACAGCAGGAGGGAAAGCTTTAGAGCAGATATACACCTGATTTCTGTACAGACCAAGGCCAATGTGGAGGGACCATCCACCAGGTACACACCTGGGTGGTGCACGCAGACCTCTAAAGAGGCACCATGACAAATGCTGCCCACTTACAGTCCTTAAAGAGGTTCTTCACGTGCCTTTTGCCAGTCTGCTCACAGGGCACAGTCCCCACCAACCCCCAGAGATCAGAACGTAACCTGTTGAGACTTGGTTCTCTTTATCCAGTACATGTAGTTTAACTGGGTTACTAAGGTGGGTTTTTCAAAACAGAACTTAAAAGCCAGGTTTCCTCTACAGAAGGATGGATCAGATGCAAGGAAGCACATGGTGGGAAAAGAAAGATGAAAGTGTTGGAAGGAACACAGAGAGGCAAGTGAGTTAAAGAGGATAAATACAAAAATGGAGCATTTATCGCTACCAGGTGTGTGCAATCATTCAATGACCTTGCTCCTTGCTGCAAGAGACTGATATTCAGAAAAAGAAGTGCTTCAATTATCACACTCACCTTTAAATTTAGTTTCTCCAAACTCACACACTCAAGTGTGAAAATGAAGCTACCTTCACTACAAAAGCTACCAGGAAACCACCAGACATTTTACTTGCCCCACTGCCAAATATTCTTTACTACATGGCCCTGCATGACAGCAACAACTGACTACTGCGGACAGCAGAAAGGGTCACTACTTCACTGGAGGAGAAACTCCTGAAAAGCACTGCTGTTTGCTGTATTCACAGGCCCCACCTCTAGGGTTTCCTTATCTCCTCAAATATTTAAGCTATGCAAGACTGCAGTGAGGAAAGGCTGTGTCTGGGGGTTATTTTTTGTTTTAAAACCAGCCAGCAGGCAATAAACTGACCAGAATTGTGGCATTCTCAGCACCCAAGACAGTCTTTTTAGTCCTGTGCGTTGCTTAAGAACGAGTCTAGGGTGGAACAGTCCTAAGAAGTTACAGGGTAAGTCTGCAAGATGGCAAGCCACAAAAGAAGCCATTCTTCACAAATTACCAGCCCTCAGCTCTGCAGCAGTAACGAGCTGTGGGTGGCAAATGAAACCTTGATGGTGATTTAAGCAGTTTTTATTTTGCAGCTGAGAATGGGGAAGGGTACATTTAGAGCTGGTGTTCTGCTGGAGAAATGCAGTCCTGACAACACACCATCTCAACCAGCCGCAGCTGCGCGCACGCGTTCTCGGGGTACATTTCTGTATCAATGGGACAGCATTCAAAACGACTGCTTCGTCATTTCAGCCACAGCCCCTCATTAGTTACAAACAGAAGCTTGCAGGGGGGAAAAAATAACCTTGTTTTCAGTAAGCCTAAATCACTGTAATGCACAGGACACCACCTCTCCTGGAAGGTTTTAAGGGGTAGAAAACCCTGAACTAATACACTTTTTAATGTCTGGTTTGATAGTACAACAGCATTCCTGTGATGAAACCTTACCAAGGCGAGAAGAGGCCATTTGGCACCTTGATCCAGCACAAGAGAAACCGTATTTAGCTCAGGTTAGCAAAGCCACAGTACTCAGTGAAAGCACTGGCCCAACCACGCTCTACCCTACGCTCTTTGGCAAACAAATCCTTTTGTGTATTCCCCAAAGACATTCTCACCAGGGGACTAAATGCCTTTCCCCTCCTAATTCCAATTACACAGCGATTTCCAGAAGTCTGTTCAGTTTCAAGTCCTCTACTGCAGCAGATGAGGGAAGGAGGGAGGGGAAAAAAGAGAAGGGACGCCTAGAGAAACATTAAGGAAAGGAAATACTCTGCTTGTCCATGCTTGAAATCTCCATTCTCCTACCTGGCAAGTCTCTCCTTATCCGCTGAACTCTGTTCATCATCAGACCTAAAAATAAAATCAGCCATCTAAGCTAAAATGGAAAAAGTTTAAAGAAATGAAAAATGGGAAGATGTACTAGGAAACCCAGCCTACAGACACGTCTGTTTTGCAGAGGAGCAATTCCATAAAACAAAGCAGTCATTAGTTTGCAACATTACACATTAAACGGGTGCCCGCTACCTGCGTTGTTTTGGAGTTTTAAGACGCTTACCAAAACTGCAAAACAGGCACGGGGTAGCTCTGTTTTACATATAACTGAGGTGCAGATTATTCTGCGCGAGATTAGAAGGGTAATGGCAACACTAGGAACTAGGGTGCCAGTCACATTAGACTGTTCTTTCTTTAAAGAAAAAAAGAAATCAATAGCCTCTTTGGTAGTATTAACAAATCAGAAAAGCAGATTAAAAAAAAAACCCAAATCCACAAACAGTGTAAGATTCACAGCTAACAACACATTTTCGCAATGCTGCTACATGAACACCATTCAGGACGACACAGTCGAGATGGCTACACGACAAATAGCACAGAGAGGTTATGCGCATCATCTACAGAAGGCACACGGACATCCCCACCAACCTGCATGCACTTTCAGTTCTCAGGGAAGAGGAATCTGCAAACCTTGTTTTACAGAGGCTGATGGCAAGTTTTCCTCCTTGAGGTTTGGCTGCCTTGGAAAACAAATAATCCCCCAAAAGCTACCGCCAGGAGAGGAGAAGGTACCACATGTGTTCAGCAAGGCAGGCATGCAGTCTCTCAAAGGCGGAGCGTCTAAAACATACACTGGGGATTTATGGAGTACAGGAGGCAGTTATAGCATTAGTCTGCTGTGGTGCCCTTCCACTTCAAACGGGTTTTAGTACAGTACTTAAAAAAAAAAAAGTATCCGTGTTCACTTTCCTGCTCTGCTCATCGTCTGAGGAGGGAAGAACGTACTGGAAAAGGAGGGCTGCCAGAGCTGCGAGGAGCACGATATGAGCGGTCCCGGCAGACAGATCCGAGCGCTAGGGGCAGGCCAAGGGGCACGAGAGGAGCTGTGCCACTTCTCTCACAGCTGCACTCGGGACATCAGCACACTAACAGCACCGATGACCGTCCCCGCTCTTCACTGCCTGCCACTGTCCTTGTTGCCTGAGCCAGTAATTGCAAGCGATAATTTCTAGATTCAAGTGCATAGGTACTGCTGACGCCCCGCCAGAGATGGGCTCTGGGCCTTCACAGAGTTCAGAAGGGACATTCAGTTGTTCTGTTTCTTTGTTTGAGCCTTCCTCGCCGACCGTGTGGGTACTAACCCGGGCGATCAAAGGCCACACCACGACAGGGTCACAGGGAGCCAGGGTCCCGCTCCAGCCATGGCACCACACAGTTAGGCAGCAAAATTTTTAACTTTAAAGGCCGTGAAGTTGTCCAGCACTGCAGTGCTTGCCTAGCATGTGCTTTTTTTTTTTTGTATTTTGCATTATCTTAGCACTTATATGTACAATCAGGGTCTGCTACACCTTAAGTTCCCAGAGCTTACGACTTGCACTAGGGAACAAAGTTATTCAATGAGGGCTGGGAAACACATTTCTAATTTGTTTTATTTCAGAACAAGTCAAACCACTTAAAAAGCTGGAAAACCCCAGCTTAGAAGTCGCTGCTAGCCCTTTGCCAGATAACAGCATGACGGTGACCTGAAATTTTGGCTCTGCAATTTTTTTTGCCTCTCTGCATTGAGACTCTGACACAGGTTTATAGCCCTGGCTGAAACGTTATAGAATAGACATTTTGCAAAGCCTTTATTTCTCGTTTCAGTGCACAACCTCAGCGAAATCACAGGGAAAGGACCCTGCACCCAACATCATTCCTGGCTCACCCTGCGACGTGATCCACCCTGCCAACCCTCAGGCTCCCTGACACAACGTGCTGGACGGTCCTTTCCCCAACGTCCTCAATCACTTGAATTTTAACTCCAACTTCAGGAATTTCTAAAGTCAGACCCCTCCTTAAGACAAGGCACTAAGCATAGTGTCTTGGCCGTTATTCTGTATTTCCTCATTTTATCTCTTAGCAAGACATAGCATGATGTGCCTTCGCGCTAAAGGGAAACCCTGGAATTTAGAGCACTTCAAATACATGCAGAAGAACTTCACTTTGGCAAAAACATTACACATCAACACAAAATAAACCCATGAAATATTTAAATTGAGTTCCACAGCCTTCTGAAAGCTGTGAAAATACCATGAGGTCAGTCCCAGTACGAGATGGTACACAGCTACTCTCAGACACCAACAAGTAGACAATCAGAGCCAAAATATTGCCTATAATGTCACTGTACACCCTGATCTCTAGGAAATCCCCCACATATAGAGAGAGCTTCTGCTAACTCCCCCACAAAACACACAAACCACATTTGCCAGGAAACCATGTTCAAGTAAAACTTGAACTAAGCATGAAACTTGTCTCTCTGCAAGTTTCTTGAGCAGGAGAAAAGAATGAGAGTCCAAGGCAACAGCTGAAAGAGATGTTGAAAAAGAGGAACACAATTTCATCACACTCATAAAGAACTGGTCCAAAAAAAACATCAAGGAAAGTGTCTGGATCCTTTGGTGCACCTTCCTTCAAAGAGAGAAAATCTAACGGCTCGTTAGAAGGGTGCTGCAGGATCTCTCTTACGTTAAGGTGGTTTGGGACCAAAAGCTTCAAAAACTGCATCACAGCAGATTCTTACCTGGCAAATCTCTCCTTATCGTTTGGCATCGGGTCATCATCACATCTAGAAGAAGAGGGAGAGGAAGGAGAGTTCTTAAAGTGTTTACACTTACTTCTTTCCCAAAGACACCAAGAGAAGAAGAAGGTTTAATAAATCACACAAAAAAGGTCTGGTGTTAAAAAGGCAAACTCCACTGCGCGTAGGAAATCCAGAACCACACTCTTCATTTATCTAGTTAAAAGACTACAGTTTAATTATTTTTATCACCTTGATGATGTTTTCCACATCACATTTGTATCAAGGACAGTGGCACCACACTCAGTAATTTAAGCACAATCACAAAGCAATAGGTTAAACTGAACTTTGAAGATACACTTAGCCCAAATCAAGCCCCTCATCCAAAGGGTCTCAGTCAGCAAAGCCTACGTTCATCAGGGCCATTATCATCTCAAAGCCACTCCGCAGTCATCTTTAAAAGCCTGTAACATATGGACTTCCAGTATCATTAGAGTTGTCCAATCCTAAACCATGTAGTATGACTACAAATAAACGACATGAGATCTTCCAACTCTTCTGCGTTCCATATGCATCATGAGAGGAGATACTTGCAGCCTCGCCAGCTCCTCGGGAGTAAGGATGTCTCTGTAATTGAAGCATCCTCACAACAGATGAGAATTAAGTAACACGTGTCTGAGGCACTAACAAAAGCTCAGCATCTCCCTGCTGTGCCGATAAGCCATTTGGCAGAAGATTCTTCTCTACAAAAACCAGGGGCTTGGCCCACAGCAGTGCTCCTATAGCGCTGCGCTTGGAACAACCAGCAGATTGCTGGAACCCTTCACGGAAACTATTTAATCTTTTGAGATGCTGGTATCGAACACAGCAACATCATCACGGAGTTCTGCAGCACCGCTTCAACCCAGGGCTCGCAAGGCTTCAGCTGACCGTGTCTCGCTCTGGAGCCTACCAGGGAGAACTGAGATGGAGACCGCATCCAAAGCGGTGACGGGATCCCCTCCCACCACAGCCCCCTCTCCGGACCTGCAAACCCCATGTGCGCAGCAGCTTTGCTTTGGCATCGGCTGCTAAGATGGAGGAATACTGCTGACTAGGAGAAAGGGAAGAGTTGAAGGAAGTGGAGCAACTGCCTCCTTCAGACTCCCCCCGCGCTGCTGGAGAGGAAAAGCCACACGAGCAGCAAGCTCCTGCTCTGGGGGAAATGCAGACACACCTAGACCACACAACAGAAACTTCTGGATGCAATGTTCTCCCTCACCTGAGGAATTTACTGTTCCCTTCTCCATCATCATCAAAATCAAGCCTGAAAAATATAAGCAAGAAGGTAATTATTAACCGAGCAGTTTCTCCTTTATAGGTTGCTTTTCCGTCTGTCCCTGATGATGCAGTTGAATATGATTTAAGTAATCCCAAGTGCTAACGTGAAACAACCCACAAAGTTTAGAAGGGGGCTTCCTTTACATGTCTATCAGAAACAGAGTGAGGAAACAGTTCAGAAGAGACCCAGGCTGCTTGGAGCACCCACTGCATCACAACCTCCTATTCCAAATGCTCTGGCTCCCCTAGCAGCGCCCTGAAGCCCCAGAGGCTGCCGCAACCCCTCCTCTCTGCCCAGGGGACCAACCAACAGCCTGCCAGTGGAGCACTCCCAACTCCAAAGCTTGGATCAGTACCATTTAAAAAAAAAAAAACAACCAAAATAGGGCAAAATACTTCAAGAGCTAAAGTTCAGCCTGGTGACCCGCGTAGTTCGCCTCCTTAGTTCAACAGCAGACAACGTCACTGTGTTTGCTGTAACGGGGTCAAAAAAACGTTTCCAACAGGCGCATGTGGGAGGACCGAGGAAAAGCTTTTCACTGCACTTCCTTTCAGGACGGAAAACTGGCGTGTAGATGCAGCGCGGCAGCATGCGTGTTTGCAAATGAAGTGCGAGGGACAAGGAGCAGACAGCGTGGGAGGAGCTGCAGGGGAGCGGGAGCCCCAGCAAATGGAGGTGAAGGAAAGTTTGAGTGACTGGGGGCGGGCAGGGAGAGATTTTAATTAGCTCGAAAATTAAGAGGAAATTTCTTGTGCCAGGAATTTAAGAGCAGCCACTCAATATCCTTTTAATTTGCAAAGGCATTTTTAGCAAACAAAAAGCCTACCACAAGCACACTGCGGCTTCCCCCCACCCTCTCCCAGAGGGGGCAGTTGCAAAGGTTTGAGTAAGGCCCCCAACATTCACATGCTCTGTTCCCCTCCCTCTCCTGCAGCAACTGGCTTGTCTCGCTGCTTCAGTGACTCCTGTTTCACTCAATCCTTGGTGAGCAACCCTCTTCTGCGAGGTGCAACTCAACTTTTTAATCCCTTCTTTTTATACGTAATAAAGAACGTGGCTGTAACGGGTGTGACCACCATAAATCGTACCACTGCGAAGTAAAAGGACTGGATACAGCGCATCTGACGGAACCAGGCAACTCTTCTTTGCTTAGCAGCAAAGTCTCCCCATCACAAGGCTGACCACTCTTTCAAGAGAGCAATGCTTCCTCAAAAATGCACTTCACACACCTCCCCAGGGAAAGTAAAAACCGCTCACCCCCCCGAGCACACACTCACCCAGGACGCCTCTTGTTGGCTCTCTGAACGATGGCTCCTCCAGCTTGCGCACCCGGTCCAGGGTTCCCGGAGCTGACGGCTGCACCCAGCGAGGAAACATCTGATGCCATTTCTAAACAGGAGAGTGGAAAAAAGAAAATAAACCAGTGTGACGTCAAATCCCCCTCTAGTTCAGAGGGTGGAGTATTCTCCACATACAGCTCCCATTAAAAGCGATCGCATTTCAGCATCTGATGTGGATAGATTTTGTGCAATGTGCATTTCTAGTCCTTTCATCTACTGCCTCTCCAGAGCCTGCACTAAGGGTCCATTTCAAGCGTTGAGCACATGCTGTTTTCATAAGTGCCAAAGCTTAGATCACTAAACTGAAAGATGTGGTCTCCTTTTTAAACAGAGGAGGAGTCTGATGCGATCGCGGGCAGGGGCCGAACCCATTCTCATATGCTCGCTGCATGAGTATGCAGAAGGGGAGAAGAGTTGCGTGTTTGCTTCGTAACGTTAACACCACCTCTTCAAGAGGGTTTATTTCCCAATCTAAGAGACAAAGAATTAACCAAGACGTTTGTAAGGCACCTTGAAAAGCACGAAGATCTTTCAGACAGTCATTTCTGTTCTTCGGCAATACCGACCTGCGGGCACCACAGGCACGATTACCAGCCTCTGCCTACGCTCCTCCGCAACTGGTCACACACCCAGAGCAGAAGAACATCAGTTCTTCCCCAAAGTGACGCTACCTCCATTAGGCACAATGGCAGCCTTGCTCGGAGCAAAAACCCTTGGGGTTTTATGCGTAGAAAAGTTGAATAAGCAGCAGGAAACCTAACCAATGCTTTTAAGAGATGAAGCAGGCAGGTAATGCTCTCAAGAAGTGTGGAATTGGGAAGCCTTCAGAGATCATGCCGCCCAATATTGCGGTGCTGCTTCTACAAGAGGTTCCACGCAGAAGCAACATTTGAGAAAATAAAAAGACTACTTCAAGATGTGAAAATAAGCCCCTTTTGGTGTATGGGAAAGAAAGAAGTGTCTAAGTGGAGAGCTTGAACGCGCTGCCCTCACAAGTCGGATGGCAGGCCCAAGCCTGTTACGCATTATGGGCTTTTTCCACAATGAAAGCAAAGCGCCTTGGCTCCACGCAACCGCACACACACTGCACCACTTCCCCGGCTGCGCTCCGAACCCCTGCCCACGGGCAGGCACTGTGGGTGCCCCTTCTCCTCCCCACACACTTCACCAGCAGCCCCCCCACTCCTACCAGGGCGAGCAGGGATTTCTCCTTCCCTGCAAGCTGAGACACTACCACTGAAAGCAGTCTTTGACAGCAGACACTGAGCTTTACTTCTTTGATCCTCAAATAGGGCTTTTTCCTAATCCCAGTTGTTTGGGAGCACACACAACAGGCTCTGTAGTTGTTCAAGGCTTGCTCAGCATGGCTTAAGCTGAAATCATGTCGTAAGGTTGCCACGAGAGCTGCGTTCAACATTCCTCTGCGTTAACATAGTCCGACCTGCACAAGCACCAGAGTTTTTAAACAAGTTATAAGGCATTTTTTCATGTTTCTGAAATAAGCCAGCTCTGTACTCGTTTTAATGGCTGTGAGCTTTTAAGTTTGCTGCTAACCAACTGCCAGACTGCAACCAAGACAGTCGCTCCAGCCAGAGAATCTCCACCACAATCTTTGCAAACCGAGCTGCGCACAGTGCCTTGAAGGTAGAAAACCCGCTTCTGCTTTATCAAAGTGGAGGGGCCCAAAAAGCACCAACCCAACACACACAACAAAAGCCTATTGCTGGGGTTCCCAAACCACAGCAAAGTAGCACACCAACACCGAGAGCTGCTTACGCATGACACGCTGTGAAAGTTGGTGGGACAAAGCAAAGAGTCAAAGTCAGGTTTAACAAATATGGTGACAAATCCGGGCTTAAGCCGCAAGGCCGTCAAACCTTAGCTCAGCCAAGACCACGAGGGCATTGCTGGAGGAATAAAGGAGAGCTATACTACAGCAAGCTCCTGTGCAACAGTGCCCATTTGTACTTCTCACCTCATCAAATGTAAAAAACACAGCCCTATGTATTCCCCACACATGGAAAGGAAAGGGAAAAAACCCCACCTATTTTCAACATCATAGATACATCTGGGTTTAACAAGTGTTTTTACAGTTCCCGAAGCCAGATTTCAATCCGGCAGCAGTTTAACCTAAGCAGTACTTCCAGAGCTGGCCGGCGGTTCGCTCGCAGCTCAAAGCGGAGCTGTGCAACAGCCCAACCACCTCCGCAGCGTGGCTGCAACACGGAGCTGGCTCGCAGCGACAGCCCTAGCTCTCACAAAACATGCTCCAGAACTTCTGGTAGTTCTTCCAAAAAAACAATAAATACCTTTTACCACAGTAGCATTGCTAGCCTCTATTACTGCCCAATTTGTTTCCCTCCCAGCTGCTGGCACTGCTGAAAAAGTTTCTTTCTTGCCAGTCCATAGGATTTCCCAGGGGTGACTAAAATACGGAATAAGCATCCAGCGCAGGGCTCGGCAGTTGAAGGGGCCAACAACAACAGTCCCAAACAACAGCACGAGCGAGCACGCCCAATTTCAACATGAACTACAGCAACAAAACACGAGGACTTCTCCGAGGTTTCCAAAAAGAACTGAGACCAAAGTATCAGGTATGGAAACATAGATATGGAAACTTTTAAAAGAGAGAAGATTATTTGAGGTTAGTGGTTTTCAGCATGTGAATACATAAGATCTCTGCCAGGAAATCAGTCTCTGTGTGATAAAGTCAAGTCAGCTGATGTGATGCACTTAAAATAAACGGAGGTTGGCCTTCCTCACCCTCCATCTTCCATGCTGGGACCACAGACCTTCCCCATCTCCTCTCGAGTTCGGATCACTTGGACACCTCTGTGCCCCTTCCCTTATTTCTAAGCGAAGTCCCAAGGTGCAGAAAGGGCTGATATCAAAGGTCTCTGCTTTGCGGAACACAGCCCCAAGTGCAAGTAAACCAGGTCAGAAGGTTTATTCCTTTTCCCAAGGAGCCTGGGGCTTTTCAACTCGCGTATTTAAACACCACAGTCTGAACAGAAATAAAGTTTCTGCAGCATGGCAGATAATCATTTTATTAAGGAGAGAGGAATTTCCGCTTTCGGGCAGGGGAAGGAAGTGACACTGTGCTGTTCCTCTGCAAATCAACTTTTAAATAGGGTTGAGGGGGAGGGAGGGCGTCTTTGTTTGTTTTTAAAGGCCTCATCTGAGCCTTTGCTGTTTCTAGGGAGCCTACTGCGTGGACTCGCATCTCACGATGAAACCGCTTTACCTCCTGCTTCAGCTTCCTACTCGAAACATTTCCCTCTCATGGTACGATGTGCCCTTTCACAAATGGAAGAAAATAAAATATCTTGAGATTTGGTAAGGTAAATTGGTAATAATTTGCTTGGCATACTGAGGGAGAGCATCAAAATGGTTATGCACTCTTTCACATAACCCATTGGCCTCTCCACCACATTCTCACACCAAAAATCAGGAGGTCATGGGGCTGGCGGATGGGATGGGAAGTGTTCTTTCTAGCCTGTTCACCCTCCATAATTTCTAGGGTGCTCACACAAATGCAGTTTCCTTACAAAACCCCATTTTCCCCCCAATCCAAACACAAGCTATATAGCAATTTTCCACTGAGGTCAACATGGAATTGATGGAACCCAACCTATCAACGCAAGCTCCGAAGGCTCCGCACACGACAGCCGGGGGGTGGCGAGGGTCTCTCATGCCCACACGTACTCAGTAAACCCACTGGCGCAGATGCCCACCGTGAGAACAGCAGTCACTTCACAGAAATCCCTCCACAGCTGCACTTGAAAGCCCCCAGCTCCAAGCGTAAAGGCACGACGTGAGTAGTCAGAGGCAACCAGAGCCAAAGACCCAGCTAATGGAGTCAACCGATTCTAGGAAAGCCTGGTACATTATAACTTATGAAACAATCTTGTTCAAAAGTCAGATGTGTCACCAAAAGTCCCAGCCGATCTTTCTCAGAAGGCAGAGTGGGTTTTGTAGAGTCACCGCTGTGACAAGCAATATCCTTGCTCAGTCTCTGTTCCAGAATCGATCCCCGCTTGCCTTTACCATGTATTAAATCTAATTAAGGCCAGAAGAGATAAGCAGAGGCAGCGCGGAGAAATTACGGATCCTCATTTGTAACTGAATATAAATCTGCAAGCACAACCACAATTCAGCCAGCAGTTCGACCCAGAATAGAATAGGCTGGAATATCGCTAAGGGAATGTCATCTCGAGAGCCAGACTTCCAGCCCCGCTCTCCTGGGAAGGGCTCTGTCGCAACTACTGGCATCTCAACAGTGAAAAAGCTTCAGAAATAAAAGTCACAGAAAATATTCAAAACTGATTTACGAGATGGGCCTGCCATAGCTCTTAAATGCATTTTTATTGTACCACTTAGCCTACTCCAGCCAGGCCCTGTACAAAGCACAGCACGAGTGCTGGTTCCTGCTGAGGACTTTCAGCATGTGGTCCTTCACCAGGCTCAGTATCAGCCAGCACATTTTAGCCCAACAAGATTTAGCTTAAACTTAACCATTAGCAAGCTCCCCAAAAAGCCAAGGAAGCTGAGAGCAGGTCTGTGAGCAGATAAACAGCTGCTCCGATAAACCAGCGTACTACTTTAACGAACACTTGCATTTCACTCGCAACTACAAGGCTTCAGCCCGAACAACACACATGGCTTTGTATTTACAAAGAGCCTCAATTTCTGTGTCTCTGGTACGTTAAAGAGACTTATTTTTTAAGTAGGTGGGGTTTTTTTAGGTTGTTTGAACTTCCCATGCAATGACAGCTCAATGCTTTCATCCCCATGGGAACCTTCTCTGAGACATACTACAGAAATTAACTCAAAAAACATAGAAAACAATGCATCTTCCATTTTCAAGCGTTTGAAATCATGCATTCATAGAAGTAAATGTCTGAAGTGAAGCTGATCAATCATACATTCATCCAGCCAGCACTGAAAGTGTCCTAATAATCCAAGTTATATTAAAACCTGTAAAGTAACGCAAGTAAGGCAAGCCACTTCTCTTTCTTTAATCCGTCCTATTTCCTCCTGGTTAGTGAATGCTCTTCACTTTTCACTCCTAACCAGAAGATTTTAACAACATAAAACTTGCTTAAATGGGCAGAACTGAAAGCTTTCAATCCAGCACTCTTCATCATTAAAGTCTTTTTCAGTTAAATAAGACCAATAAACTGTGCGGTGGCTCACCTCACCCTTGGAAAGATGAGGGAGAAGAAAGGTTTTGCAGATTTTTTCTTTCAGTAAGTTTATCTGAAAACAGAGAAGTGCTTTATCCACCTCTCACAGGTTTCTGAGGTGACATGCTTTGCCCGTGTGGCATTTCAAGGGAGGACAGAAGGCCCAGGGTGGCACGACACTGAATGCAAGCTGCAGTTTGAACACTTAAAATAAGTTTCAACTTCTTTTTCCAGTAAGTTTGAACACACAAAGAAATTCCAACTTATTTTTGTGGTCAGTTTTCCCTATCTTTGGCCATGGCCTGCCCAAGCTGCGAGGACATTCAGCATATTTGGGGGCATTACCCAGTATTCACTGGAGCCCTGCAGTCCATTTTTCAACATCAAGGAAAAGAAGACCCAGCTTCTAGAGAACAATTTTCACAAGTGATTTATTTTACTAATAATCTCTGTGAATATAATGCTCATGCAGACTGTAAGTATTTTTCCCCCTCAGTTTAAAGGAGTGAAGCTAATGTTGGTCAGTCAGTCTGCCCATCGTTAGAAATATTAAACACAGATGTTGAAAGTTCTTTCTTTTTTCCTTGTGAATTTGTTTAAAACTTTCCTATTATGCAAAATACCATGTAGCTCCGAAAACTACGCTCACATAAACAGTGTGCAATACACTTTAAAAACAGTTTAAATCCACGAGTATCTTCCTTTCTCATTCACCAGATTCTTGCAGACCTGGCCCATAACATCCATTTTCCATTCTTACCCCAAGCAACAGCATATTTTTTTTGCTTTACGTTTAGCTACGCATCCTTCGTCTGCCAAACTGCGAGACCTTGATCTCACACTGCGCTGGCAGGAGAAGTAGTGAACTTCCTGATCAAGCCCACAACACCACCAATACACATGACTTCAGATTTTACTACTTGGAATGATCTCCCTGTTTCATGGGATATTGCTGTGAGCCAAAAGCGTATTTTGCTGCAGGACGGGATGACAACTTTGACAGTTTCCATTTCAGATATAGTTTTGCTCAGCTGAATCAGGATTTTCTGTTTTTTCTAATATGGTATCTCTCACTTCTGATTGCTGACGAATTTCAGATCGTTATGTGAAACCACAACCATGCATTTCCAGATGCCAGTTCTGCATCCTTGCCTCAGAATCACCACAAATGACCCAACACGTTTTCTCAATATTTTAAAGCCACAAAAGCTTCCTATACTGTTAGAATGAAAAAAAAATCCTTTAGAAGTTACATCGAACAGTCCTCGATAAACCTGAACGTGTCACACAACCCAAGACCTCGCCAGCCTCAAGCCACAAGCAAGAATAGTCAGAAACCACAAGCCAAAAAAAAAAAAAACCAACCCCAAAAACACAGAAGCTCAAATTCTGATTTCAGTCACCACGTTATAAATCCATTATAACTTCACAGACACCGGATTATTCCAGACCCAGACTAATTTCAGAGCAATTTAGCCAGAAGTCTGATACAGTCCAAAAGATTCAATGTTATTCCGCATCACATATCACCAACTTTCAGCTTCCTCCAAACAGGGAGTCACCTCTTGGCTATCAACCGGAGAGACCAAAAGTTGAAAGAGCACTGTGCTCTCTGCTGACAGGCACTCACACCCCGGTTATGCACCAGCTTTTCAGCTCAGCAGTTTAAAAAAGAGGCGGAGAGGAGATTTGTAAAGATCCTTTTCAAAACAGCGCATCAGGTTTTGGCTGTTGCTAATTAAGAACACCCCAAGGAAACATACAGCAAGAAAATGGATCTAAACCCAAGGTAAGGCATTAAGGACAGCGAAGGCAACCGAGCCCCAGCGGCGCTGGCTCCCTCCCGGGGGGGCGGTGATGGAAACCAGCCCCCAGCAGCGGGTGCACCGGGGCCCATACCACCCGCTGAACCTCAGGGAGCGGAGACGCGGACGAACGCCTTTCCGAAATTCCCTGCCGCTCAACGAAGTCTCTCCTGTAAAAGTTTCTGCCGCCTGACAACCGCGCCGCCTCTCCGAACCCTCCCGGAGCGCCCCAAGCCGGGTCCCCCAGCCCCCCTTCCCCACCCCGACCCCCGCGTTTCTTCCCACGGCTGTCCCCCACCTCATCCCACCCTCCACGGGCCCCTCCTGACCCGGCCCCAAACCCTCCAACCGCCGGATAACACCCCCCGGCTCCCCCAAACCTCCTCCCCCGACCGAGCCTCCAGCCCCGGGTGACACCTCCGACCCTCCCCAACACCGCTACGGCCCGGCCTGGGCCGCCTCCCCCAGCCCAGCCGCCCCGACCCAGCCTCCCTCCGCCCGGCGCTGCCGCCACCTCAGCACCCCCCGCCCGGCCCTGCGCCCCCTCAGGCCCCCGGGACGCCCCAGCCCGACCGCCAGGCCCGACCCCCCTCAGCCTCCCCGTGACTCCCGCAGGCCAAGCGCCCCGCCGTGCCCTCCGCAGCCCGCCCAGCCCCGGCTCACCCGGGTTGGCGGCGGTAGCTGCCATGGCCGGAGCGGGCAGGCAACCACCCCCCGCCTCCCTCCTCACCGCCGCTGCCAAGATGGCGGCACAGGAAAACCTTCTGCGCTACCGCGCACCCTAACCTGCCCAGCGGGAGGGGCGGGGCGGGGACGCGACGCAGTGATCTTATTGGTTCAGCCGGGGCCGGGGGGCGGGGCGAGAGCGCCCGACGGCACGGCCAGCGAGGTAGGGTGAGCGCGGCCGTGCCCCGCCCCTGCCCCGGGAGGGGGCGGGTCTCCGGAGGGGGCGTGGCTACGGCGGGGGTGTGCGGGGCGGGATGCGCGCGCGGGGCGAGGGAAAGGTCGGGGTGGGTGACGTCACGTGTCGGGTTTTTTTTGGTCGGAGGGCAGGAATCCTGCCGGGATCGGGATTGGGAGCGGAGTTAGGGGTGGGACTGGGTGGGATCGGGGTTGGGACTGGGACTGGGACTGGGACTGGGACTGGGACTGGGACTGGGACTGGGACTGAGGTTGGAGATTCGGACTGGGATTGGGACTGGGATTAAAGTTGAGACTGGGACTGGGATTAGGGTTGAGACTGGGATTGAGATTGGGGAAGGGATTGGGACTGGGATTGGGATTAGGGTTGAGACGGGGATTGAGTTTGGGGTGGGAATTGGGAGTGGGGATTCAGACTGGTCATAGGATTTGGGCAGGGATTGGGATTGGGACTGGAACAGGGCTTTGGGTCAGGATTAGGTCCCGCAGGGGGGTGGGGGCACCAGTAAAGCATTAATTGGGGTTGATTGGGGGGTGCAGGGCTCACCCCCCGCCACCCCATGGTCCGAGCAGGGGCCGAGAAGGGGCACGGGGCCACTGATGCTCCCCGGGACAGGGTAACCCCACACGTAGTGTCCCCCTTATCCCCCCTTCCACTCCCCCCGGGCACCGGCAGGACCCCAAAACTCAGCTTTTGGGGGAAAAAAGTCACCAATAAAACCAGCCTGCACCAGCACGGGGGCACTGGCAGGGGAGGCACAGCTTCGCTGTAAAATAATCCTGTTTCTCCAAGTGAGCCTTTTTCCTCTTGGGGGGGAATAAAGAAGCCCGAGGGAGCGGGGGAGTCTGCGGTGTTTAACCTGTTTTGGGGTTTGTTGTGAGGCTGTTTCGCAAGAGCCAAACAGCGGCTCAGTTCAAAGCCCCAAACCTCACGGTTTCAAAGAGTTTTGCCTGGTTTGGTCTGAAATGAGCCAAGGACCAGCTCTGAATGACCTCGCGGGCTGGGGAGGACCTGGTTCCCGCTGCATTTTGGGCATAAATCCTCCTCGACGCTCCCCAAATCACCCCATGGCCCTGCTGGGCCCTGCAAGACCCGCGAAGGGACCCCGAAGGGACCCCGAAGGGGGTGCTGGAAATAGCGGGTGAGAATTTAATCCGCCGGATTGTTTCTCCCCGTTACTGGGAGCGTCTGAAAGGCGACGCCGTCACATTCCTGCAGTATTCATGAAGCCCCGGTGACGGGCAGGCACCCACAGCCCAGCCGGGGACAGGGAGAGGGGCACAGCGTCCGTCCGTCCGTCCATCTGTCCGTCCGCAGGGAGGTAAGGAGCTGCCCCCGTCGGCGCAAACGGGACGGGGCTCAGACCTCGGGGCTTCCCGCAATCTCTGTGTGCTGCAGGACTTGGTCCTATTGATTTATCTGCCACCCTTGGCATAGTTAGGGCTGCGGTCATCTGCTCCTGGAGCATGTGTGAGCTTTATAAACACATTAAAAATAAAATTGTATATATATATATAGGCCTACGCCTATATACACACAGCTCGGCCCACGTGGCTCTCCTGGCGCCACTCAACAAGCCTCCACCTCTTCTCCAACCTTGTACAAATCTAATTATCCGTTGGCTGCCACAGATGTCTCTCTTCAGCAAGGAGAAATCCCCTCCTTTTCCACCCCCGTTCGCTTACCGGCAGTGTGTCCTTCTGTCCCGCTCCTAACCCCAGCCAGCGTCCGTTTCCCTGGGGGTCAGCCAAGCCCCAGCACGCTCGTTGCACCTCACACAGCAGGCAGTGTGGGGCCCTGTGGGGGAAAAAAAAAAAAAAAGCATATTTTAACCTGCTTTTTCCTGGGAAACGAGGAGGCTGGGCAGGGAAGGGGTGACAGGGTGAGACAATGAAGATCCCTGTGGTGAGGGTGCCTGGGACAAGGATGGGAAGACACTGAGTGTCCACCAAGCCGCAACCAACAGCCACGACAAGGAGCAGAGGGGTCTCGAGGCCATGATTTCCCTGTTTTGGCTGCTTTTGATATGCCCCCGGTCCTTCCCCTTAGCCCCTGTGAATCTCACCCGTCTCTGCCCCGCAGGGATGCCACGGGCAGCTGGGCGCTTGGGGCCAGGCACCTGAGGGCCACCCGCATGGAGAACGCCACGGTGCCGCCGGCAGTGGACGTGGACAAGGGCTTTGCCATGGCCTTCGTGGTGCTCATGTGCGTCTTCCTCCTGGCCATGATGGTGCGGTGCGCCAAGCTCATCGTGGATCCCTACAGCGCCATCCCCACCTCCACCTGGGAAGAGGAGCAGATCAACTGAGCCGGGGCGACCTGGCCCCAGGGACCCCCGGCACCCCCAGGGACTGCAGCCCCCCAGCACGTCCCCCAGGCCTCCCTCACCACAGGGTGCTCCAGAGCACCCCAGGGCCCGCCAACAACCCTAGCCCCACAGGGCCCCAGCCCCCCAGGACCACCCAGCACCCCAGGACCCTCCAGCACCTGAGGGTCTCAGGACCCTCAAAGCCACCCAGCATCCTCAGAGCTCCCCATCACCCCCCAGACCCTCGGAGCTCTCCATTGCCCCCCAGCACCCCCCAGCCCCCCCAGCACTCTAAAATCTCCCCATCACTCCCCAGGACCCCTAGAGTTCTCTATTGCCCCCCAGGGCTCTCCAGGACCCTCAGAGCCCCCCAAGCTCCCCCAGGACCCTCAGATCTCCCCCAGGACCCTCAGATCTCCCCACCATCCCCAGCACCTCAGGGCTCCCCCAGGACCCTCAGAGCTTCCCATTGCCCACCAGCACCCCCCAAGCACCCTCAGAGCTCCCCATTACCCCCAGCACTCCAGCCCCCACCCCACAACACTAGAGT
>VUYV01000596.1:200323-219795 GCA_008711295.1 Anarhynchus alexandrinus | reverse complement strand
GAAAGCAGAAAATGGGGGATGGGGCGGGGAGGGGGGGGGGGGCGGGGGGGAGGGGGGTGGGGGGGGGGGCTTTGGGGCTGCACGGGGCTGTGGCAGCACTGGGATGGGGTGCTGCTGAGGAATGGGGTTGGGAGTGCAATGGGGGCCATTGGTCAGATGCTTAGGTGTGAGAAGGGCGGTGGGATGGGACGTGTTGGGAACTGGGGACTGACAGGGGCTGGTTGGGCGATAGGGGTGTGTTTGGGAAGGGGGTGGGAATGCAGCTGGGAGGTGAGGGGGGCCGTGGGCTGCCTTTGCGTTTGTAGGGCTGGGGGAAAGCATGGGAGGTCGTGGCTGTGGGTGGCCTGGGTGCAGCTGGGAGGGAAATGTGGGCAGGAGGAGCTACATGGAGCTGGAGTGGGGTGACAGGAGAGAGGAGGGGGCGGGGGACAGGGCTGACAGAGCAGTAGGAGGTGGGGGGGGGGCTGGAGACGAGGGCGTGCTTAGACACAAGCTGCAGGGAGGCGAGAGCGGGGAGCGCTGCGGAAAGGAGCAAGGTGTTTGCGGGCACTGCTGATGGCGAGCAGACTTCAAAGTAATGGAGGCTGGATGCGTTATCACCAGACACAGCTCAGAGGGGCATGTGGGGGCTGCAGGCCTGAACAGAGGAAACTCCTGGGGCCATCCTTGGGGCTGGATGTTATAATATTCCTTAAACAGCACAGGCAGGGGAGGACAGGGGCTCTTCTGCGCTGCTGCATGAAAGTGTAGCTGTGGGACAGGTTGGAGAGGCACCTGCGCGGTTCTGCTGCCAGGCTGGGCAGAGGGTTGGGAACTGCTCCGCAGGTTTTGCGGAGAGGAGGGCGCTGAGGTGGGGAAGTGTAAGGCGCCGGCGTTCAGCAGGTTTGCACAGTCTGAGCAGAGATCAGAGAAGACGTCAGGAATCCCTGGTTGTCCTGGGAGCCTCTGGCTCCACAGTGTGCTTGTGCTTCGGTTATTTTAGGCTCCTTGTGATGTTATCCTAACAACATATATAACATTTTTTCCTGACTAGCTTTCAAAAGTTTAAGCTTCTGTTCTTGCAAGCACTGTGCCTCAGGGGGGATGTGCTACAGCAGTAGGGTTTCACCAGCCTTTTCTCACCTCTCTGTGGTGTCAGGTGCAGCAGAAATGGATTCCCAGGAGATCAAAGAGCTGCAGCAAGAAGTGATGGAAGAGCTCGGAATCTCCATGGAGGAGCTCCAGGATATCATCGACAAAGAGCTGGAGAAGTTTGAGTGTGTGAAGCAGAGGAAGCAGCAGCTGGAAGAGCTGGAGAAGTGCGTGAAACAGAAGGAAGAAGAGGTGGCTCGCGTTGACCGTCTCTTTGATGACGCTTCGAGGTGGGCGCACTTGGAATCACAGCCGCGTGTCAGTGTTGGGCCTCGGGGCAGAGGAGAGGGAGATCATTCGATGAGTGCTGCCCATTTCCCTTCAATGTAGACTGACGCTGTGATTCTGCATCGGTTCGTTTGTGTGTGGTTATTGAGGGATAATTAAAATGATTCCCCTGTGGCTTTAAATCCTTCATGTGAATACTCTTCCCTCACCTCATCATGGTTGTATTTAATTAGCAGCGCCCCAGCGGTCAGTTCCTATTTCTTTCTGCAGCACTGTGGGAGGCGCAGCTGGGCTCACCTTGTCTTCTCCTGTCTCTGCCCTTCTCTTTTTCCCCAGAGCTATTGATAAATGCGAGATACTGGTGAAGGATCTCTACTCCAAGCTGGGCCTCCAGTACCGTGAGAGCAGTTCTGAGGACGAGGACTTGGCTGCCAAGCCCATGGAAGTGATTGAGATCCCAGATGAGGACGACGATGATGTCATGAGTATCGATTCAGGCTGGAAGCACAGTTCAGTATCTCATTGCGCCAGCTGGGACGGAGGGGAGGGATGGAGATCTGAGCGTGTCCTGGAGGAGGGTGGGAATGAGAGGGATCGGAGTAAGGATATCGTCAAGTTGGCCATAAGCTGCGCTGGTCTGTAAGCAGGAGAGGATCAGGTAGGAAATGCTGTTGGCTCATGAGGAACATCACAGCTTGCATGGTCTGCTGGGGCCTGTAACTATTCCGTGGTTCCTGGAGTCCCAAACTGGGACTTCTCCCTTTTCCCACCTGCCTGACTGTTGTCCCCATCAAATGCTGCCCCTGCTCTGGGGAAGCTGCCTGTGCAGCATGTCATGCATCTAGAAAGGGTGGCTTAGTGAAAGTCTTGCTTGGGTACGTTTCTTAACAGGGACAGAGAAGGCGTTTGAATGGATGCTTTTCACTGTTCCCTCTTCTCTCAGTAACTAGGATGGATTTTTTTCCTCCCCAAGATGTTTTAAACCACTTTTTTCTCTTTAAATACAGGCAATAATAATCCCAGAATCACAAAGGATCAGACTCTGGTGAGTTGGAAGAGACCTGACTGTAGTCTACTTCTGCAGCAGGGTTTTTCTGGAACGCTTAGGACGTCATTGTATTTGGTGAAAGCAAAGGAAAGGTTCTTCATATTTTCTTTCTCTTTCCTTCCCTTCAGCTGCGGGAAGCCATGGCTGCAATGAGAAAGTCTGCCCAGGATGTTCAGAGATTTATGGATGCGGTGAACAAGAAAACAAATGCCCAGGATGCACAAAAAGGTCAGTGTCTGAGAGCTTCCTGGGGGTGGCGCCCCTGTGTGCCCTTACCCTGGTCCTGTCTGAGTCCTACAGCTATTGGTTTTCTTTCTGAAAAAGAAGATAACGATTCTATTTCCCCACTGGAAAGATGCATTAGGACATAATGATTCCAAATTCCTGTTTTTCTGTAAGACTTTTCCAAAAGCAAATACAAGTAGTGCAGTTTCTATGACATGAAAATGTTTTAACGATGTTTAAACCACCCTTGCTGGTTACTCCATCCAGTAAAACAGGCACTTAGGCTGACTGAGGTAAAGAAAAGCTAAAGAACACCTCCTGTCTCGGGTCTGACATGTTCTTCCAATTGCGTACGTAAGAGCAGGAGCCTTTGGGCAGTTTGTAACCCATTTTCTTGTGGTTGTTCCTTGGGTAGATGCACAGACCCCTCAGGAAACTCCTGGCACTGTCCAGCCCGTTGGCCCTGCAGCGGCCGGGAGTGATCTCAGCAACGACGGTGATCTGAACGTTGGCATGAGGATCCTGGGCAAGAAGAGAACCAAAACGTGGCACAAAGGAACTCTGATTGCGATCCAGACGGTCGGTACGTCCCCTGCTTGCCGCTGCCTCTCGGTGCTCGTGGCTTTCGCTGAGCTTTGGGTGGGTAGCGTTGGTCAGGCTTGGAGCAGGTCCGCTCCCGTGTCACAGCACCTAGTGCCACCTGGGACGAGCTGCGAAAGCAACACGTCTCCACCATAATATTTTACCTTCCAAAGTAATTTCTGACAAGCTTTCAAATAAGTTCTGAACTTGGATCAGAATGGTACATGGCGTTGGACTTTTTGTATGAAATCACTTGGCTTTTCTTTATCTTGCTGTGTTGAAATGTCTTTCAGCTGCTGGGAAGAAGTACAAAGTGAAATTTGATAATAAAGGGAAGAGTTTGCTTTCTGGCAATCACATCGCTTATGACTACCACCCCTCACCTGAGAAACACTATGTTGGCAGCAGGGTTGTGGCAAAATACAAAGATGGGAATCAGGTTTGGCTGTATGCTGGCATTGTGGCTGAAACCCCAAACGTAAAGAATAAAGACAGGTATTAATTCTCCTCCACAGTCCTGTACCCCTCTCTCTGTTTTGTTTTTGTTTATTTGTTTTGGGTTTAGGAAAAAAAAGAAAAGGTGTATTTGTATATTTGCTGTTGCGAGAGCTACATTCTTTTCTGCCTTTTCCGTGGATGTAGTTGGGAATGTTGTTTCTTCAGTCTTTCTTATCTCTGAAAGCTCTGGGTGGAGCTTCCATTCTGTTACTCATGTCCCTGAGTCAGAAATTATATCTGGTAATTCATTCAAATTATCACACAAATGTAAGTCTGTGCTGCTCAAGGCATAAAACATAGCGTTAGGAAATACGAGCCCTAGAAGCGTTTAGTGCCAGCGGTGTTGCCAAAACACTTAAGGAGAAGAAACAGCAGGTCTGAAGCAGCCTTTTCCGTCGCGTATAAATAAGGGGCAGGGCTGCTTCGGTGTTGTGGTTCAGGCTTGTGGTCTTTCTGAGAAGATTCATAAAGGGTATAATCGCCCTGTTTGTTTCAAATGGGGTGCTGCCATAAATGCCTAATTGTGTAAAGTTCTATCTGATACACGTTAATAACTGAAAATGAACTGCATTTATTACTCGTATTGCAAATTTACTGCTCCTGGCGAGGCTGGCTGTAATGCTGATCTCTCATAATGCAGCCTTTATACGGCTCCGTATCCTGAAGTTGTTATTCAGAGGCACGCAGTGCTACGCGGGTGCCGTGTCCAGCCTTGGGGTGTCCCCCTCCGAGCTCCCGATCCCCCGCGGGCACTGGGGACTCTCATACTGTCTCCTGTCTGCAGGTGGAGCCCTGGAGGTGTCCCCCAGCTCTCTCCAGTGTGCAGCCTCCGCTGCTGCTTTGTCCCAAAGGCTCCAAAAATATCTTTTTCTTGCAGAAATTAGGAGCAATTAAACTGTCTTTTCTCTTCCTTTACCTCCTGTGGCCGAGGCACAGAGGGAATCTGGAGCTGGGGAAGGAGGCCTGGCTGCGCTGTGCTGCTGGGAAGCCTATGGGCAGCCTCTCCTTTGGCTTTGGGAGCGCAGGGATAGCTCGGCGCTGGGCATAGCTGCTCTGAAACAGCCGAGGGAAGTGGCAGTACTGTAAAGCTCATCATCCGCTGGCAGAAATGGTCACTTCAGGCTGTCCTCATCCACCGTGTCTGATTTGAGGGCCCTTGGGACGGGCAGGGGAAGCAGCAGGGGTGCTCCACTTTCGTTACGTGATGTGGAGCTGCCTTTTATTCAGCCGCATGTCTAATTCCAACTTCCCATGCTCGCTCCCTTTGCTGTTCTCCAGGTTCTTGATCTTCTTTGATGATGGCTACGCTTCATACGTCAAGGAGTGGGAGCTGTACCCGATCTGCAGGCCACGTGAGTGATCTCTGCCTCTCCTATGTTCCAACGCTGCGATTGTGTGGAGAGCCTTTGGGTGTATGAAAGAGCCTGAGCTCAAAGGACAGGGGACAGACTCCACGTCCCCTCCGGTGCTGTCCCTGTAGACGTTTGCTTTGCATAGGAAGCTGGAGGAAATAGTGGTTTGTTACCAGCAGAGTGAGTGTGCTGTGACTCCTTGCACTCTGTGGCCGGATGCCCCACCACCAAAGTTCCGACCGCTCAGGATTGCTGCTTGACTGTTCTTATGTAAAAATCCATCTGGGATCTGTTTGAAAAAGAACTAAAGATTCTCTGTGTAAGAGTCTTTTTTCCTCTTCCCTTTCTCCCATCCATCCCTTTCTGAACAGTGAAAAAGACCTGGGAAGACATCGAGGACGTTTCCTGTCGCGATTTCATCGAGGAGTACATCACGGCCTACCCCAACCGTCCCATGGTGCTGCTGAAGAATGGCCAACTGATCAAAACGGAGTGGGAAGGGACCTGGTGGAAATCCAGAGTGGAAGAAGTGGATGGCAGCCTGGTCAAAATCCTTTTTCTGGTAGGGCAGTTTCCCTTCTGCCATTAGAGGGGGAAGATGGGCTTCAATTGGAGTCTGGGGGGACTGACGCTGTTGGGCCGATCGAGTCCGGTTTCCTTGCTAACGTCAGTCAGGGTCCCGGAGCAAGCACGTGTTTTGCTTAGTAGGTAGAGCGCCAGTTTCTACTGTGCGTTGGTGTGAAGGTGAGACTCCTTCATTTGCATGACGAAAGCTTCAAAAGCCTTTTAAAGCATTTTGGGTGTGAAACTTTAAAGTAGTAGATGAATAAGAAACAAAATCCGTCATCTGCAGGTATTCTGTCCTGGTCCCTTTCACACCTGGCTGTGTCTTCTCTCCAAATACAAGTGCTGGTCTGAGAAGCAGGAGAAAAAACTGAGCAGAAGCCGCGATATTCTGCTTGCTTAAAATCTACAAATTGCAGAAAGGGAGCAGATGTACTACCTGTGCCCGCTTGGCTCCCTTCCCGGCTGGGTAACTGCGTAGCCACCAGGGCTGGGGAAGGGCTGGGGAAGCCATTGCGCACTTGCGAATTTAACCTGCCTGTCCTAGAGTGGATTCGGTTTGTGCAGAGGCGGTAGCTTGTCTTCCTGAGGGAGTCTGGTTTTCCAACTGTGCCTTGTTAGTGAGCTGTTGGGCTGAAAATACAGCTGCGTTTGAAGTTTGGGGTCTTGGTATCGGGGCTCTTTCTAGATTTGGTTTGCATTCAGTGTTCCCCCAGCTACGATGAATTACTGCCTGTGTCCTCTCTTGGCTGCATGGTCTTTCAAGAGCCTCCAGGTCAATGCTTTCCCTCCTTTCCATTCGATTCTGCTCACCGTAAAAGCACACTGCCGTCTCCCAGGCCTGTGTTGTACCTCTGGAAGCTCTTGCCGTAGGTGCTGTGAGTGTTGCTTTCTCCTTGCTGCAGGACGACAAACGCTGTGAGTGGATTTACCGGGGTTCCACGCGCCTCGAGCCCATGTTCAGCATGAAAACTTCCACAGCCTCCACCCAAGAAAAGAAGCAAAGTGGACAAGCAAGGACACGTCCCAATGTCGGTATGTGGCATCTTTTCCTTTATTGTGTATCCTGGAATTTGAATGAACCCGTTGTGGGTTGGCGGGGGCGGGTGGGTGGTTTTGGGTTTTGTTTGGGTTTTTTTAGCAGAACTCCTGGAGATTTAAGATTGACAGTGGGCTTTTTCTCCTGGCATAAAGATGCTGCAAAACCGGACTGTGGTTGCGTGAAGTGGTCAGAATCTGTTTGGGGTGACTGCCTGTGACTCGGGGCTCAGCCAGTGACCCGGTGTTAATTGCAGATGCCTCTGCTTCGGTTGCCTTCGGGGACTAAAGCAGTATTCTGTGGCTAGCGCAACAGACTTTGGCTGATGGTAGAGACTTTTCCTGTTGATACTTTGCTTTTCCCCCTTCCCCACTAGGTGCTGTCAGGAGCAAAGGGCCTGTGGTACAATATACGCAAGATTTAACGGGAGCCAGTACCCAGTACAAACCCTTAGAGCAGATGCAGGCAGCCTCGCTGGCTGCACGGTCCGTTTCTCCGCAGACCGCTGAGATGGAGTAAGTACTTGAGTCAGTTCTCTGCTTCCACCACTGCCTCCTCTCGCATTTCGTCTCCAGTGCTCAGCTCTTTCAGGCACCACCCTTGCTGTGTAGAGCAATCCTCAGGTGCAGGTTTCCTCCGTGGCTTGTTTCCTCGTTACACAAATTGGTTTTAGTCACGCTTCTAGGGGAAACTATAGATAAAGGCTGCTGGATGAGTAATTGGGGGCGGGAGAGCTGACAGCCCAGTACCCCCTGAGCCAAATGCCGTGTTCTTACTCAGGGCTAAAGCTTCGCACTTGATGTATTTCCAAGTTAGAACGTTTGCTCCTTCTCTTCTGAAAATCTGAATTGCTCCCTCGTGTCACGATCCAGGCACTGGCCCCCGGCTGCCTTGTATTCCTCCACTTGGACTGACCTGCTCGCAGACCTCGATGACTTACGAGGCACTGAGAACTCGGGATCAGTGGTTGGTCTCAGTGGTCACGGACCAAACCTGGTAACGCTAAGCCACGGCCAAGTCGCACACGCGCCTCCTGCCGCCAGGGGCCCAAGCGGGACGTTCTCGGAGGCGCAGGCTAGTGCCGAAGGAGGCCTGGATGAAGGAGGAACTCGGCCTTGTGATGAAGGGAGCGTGTTGGAGAACACCAGGGTACCTGAGCGTGTGCTCTGGGACTTTAATAACTTTCTAGGGGAGAGAGATGCCGTCCCGGTTCATTTTTGTCACCACTGTGGATTTCCTATCCGAATTTATGGACGCCTGGCCCCCTGCCAGCACGTCTTCTGCTGTGACTGTGCCTTGCTGCATGGGCAAAAGGGAGAAGGGAGATGTCCGAGCTGTAAGGAACCTGTGCAGCAAGTGAATCTTTATTCACCGGATGCTCTCTGGGTGTAGAAGCATCTAAGAAACCCCGCCTGCCCCCGGCCTCCGGTCTCAGGAGGGGGTTCCTCTCCAAGTACCAGTGCAATACGACCCATTCTGCCCCTGGACGTGGGGGGTAACTTGGAAATGCTCCTCCTGTGCCATTCTGACCAAGACTTGAGAATCAAAGCCGTAATAGCCTTGTTCCTCATCTCGTACATGACCAAGCAGAGAGGCCGATGCTGAAGGAGGTCTGCTCCAGCGCGAGAAGTGCCACACTGGCTCCTCCGCCGTCAGTCCGGGGCCCCAGCTGCGCACAGGGGAAGAGCTGGGCTGGTGCCCTGACGCTAGGGCGCCCTGAGCTCCGCGGGGCGTAGGAAGGACGTGCAATGAAGACGATTAAGTTGGACTGCGGTGATCAGACAGCCTGAGTCTCACTGACAGACAGATCTCTCCTTTTCCATTTAACAGCCCTTGCAGTGGTTACAAGAAACACTTTTTTTTTTCCTCTCCCCACAGCGGGTTTGACTTTAGGATTTTATTTTCAGATCTGATAGAAGCAGACACTACGGACGTTTCCCTGCCCTGCTGTTAAATTGTGAACTGCTTAAAGACAATTGTTTTTTAACAGTGACTGAAGGCAGCATGCTATGTCCATGTCCCCGCTGTCCCGAGGGATACTGTTGGGTTAAAAACACGTGGTTTTAGATCATTAAAACTGGGAGAATGGTTTCTTCACTCTGGTGTTTTGTTTAGTCTGAGGAAGGCCTGGTTCTCTACCCTCTCTAGTCTCACTCTCAAGTTCTTCTGTGGTGCCAGGGAGCTGCTCTCAGCCATTTCTGACTGTTTAAAGCCCGTTGACGGAAGCTTTTTTTCTCTTGCTCTTGAATTTTGAAATGTGTGTTAACACCTTACTTTTAAGGCAGACGTTTGCAGAAACGGTTACCCCCTCCTGCTCTCAGTCTCTCCTCCCTTTCTGCCCTGATAACATAACTATTTTCTTCCACTTGTGGGAAAAACAGTGGCTGGTTTAGGCTGTTTTTGTGTTTAATTGGTGTAAATGGATTGGAAACCTCCACTGTTGTTTTCTCAGAGCGCGAGGCCGAGTGTCTTCCAGGTGCCTCCCACCTTCCCGGTGTTCGTTGGGCGGCAGAGGTGTTTGGGAGCCCCTCGTAGCCCTTTCGTCAGTGATGTTATTGCATTCCCCTGTACAATCTTATCTTGTTACTTGGTGCGGACAAAAGAGCCCTCTGTGCTCGTTGTTCCTCCCACTGCTCAGTACTGTCGCACTGACTGAGCCTCTGTAAACTCTTGTTTCTGCTATTGCAGGGGTTTCTTCACGTACTGGTTTGTCCGCCTTTCTGAAATGAAGGCCTTGGGCATCCTCGTTACACTCCTCCTCACCCTCATGCCTCAATTCCAAATAAATAGCACTATGTCAGAGGGCACTTTTAAATGTAGCTGAGTTCTGGCATGTGACTGGGGTTGTAGTGGGATCGCTGTAGCACAAGTAGTCAGAAATGGGCTGATTTGCACACTCGTTAGGAAAAATCTGCTCGGTTTTACTTGGTTGGGGCACTGTTGCTGACTTCTGTGGCAGAGCGTTATTTTGACTGCCCCTGTCTGTCTAAACCCCACCGGTTGTGCGAGCGTGTGCCTCTTGCAAATCGCCTCCCTTCTTCCCTCGTGCAGGTGCTCCGACAGCCAGCTGGCCCAGTCAAGGAAGCAAGTGGCCAAGAAAAGCACTTCCTTCCGTCCTGGCTCCGTGGGCTCTGGGCAGTCGTCGCCTTCTTCCCCTGTCCTCAGCGATACACTTCCAGTGGGAAGGACCGGTGCGGCCCAGCAGCATCGGTAAGCGAAGCGTGTTTGCAGTCAGTACAAATCCCTGCCTCCTTGTGAGAGTTCGGGGTGCGTGTTTGGTTTAGCGCAGGTTTGTTTTGCTACGGACTGACACCTTTATTTGCCAGCTTGTCCGCTCCTGAGCATGTCTTCCTCTTACCTTCTTCTCCCTCCCAGACAACCGTTCGTTACGTTTTGTGGTTGGCTTGAGCTTGGAGGGTCTCTTATCGGTTCTGAGCAGAGCTTACCCCCGTGGGACCCTGGCCAAAACCTCTGACCCTGCTTGTTTTTAGAAGACTCCTGTTTCTGCAAGCTTTCTGGGGCCGGGGCGAGCTGCTATTAATGTAAATCTGCAGGTGGCTTTTCCACAGTGGTGGCTTTGTGGCCATCGGTCTACAGCGCAGAACCCATTGATCCCAGTTCTGAGACCACAACCAGCTCGTGCTTGTTTCTGCTTCCCTAGGTCTGATTTGGGGTTTTTTTTGGTGTTCTCTGCAGCTGGAAACACTCCCTGTGGGGCCTGCCCAGCCTTGCTCCCAGGGGACACTGGGGCTTGTGTCTAACTGGACTAAGCAGCAAAGCCAACGGGGTGTCCCCGCGTGTAACTAGCAGCTGCTTTGATAGGAATTAAGTGCCTAAAATCCCTTTGATTTGAGGAGAAAGCGCCGCTCTTCCTTAAGCCGCGGTTGTTCAGTGTATCCCTTTCCCCGTACCAGGCTCTCCAGCGGCCAGGCAGGCAGTGGCACGGCACAGGCCTTCCACGGCATGATGGACCGCGTGCCCAACGAGCCCTCTTACCGAGCCCCGCTGGAGAAACTCTTCTACCTGCCGCACGTCTGCAGCTACACCTGCCTGTCCCGCGTCCGTCCCATCTGCAGCGATCAGTACCGCAGCAAGAACCCCCTGCTCATCCCGCTGCTCTACGACTTCCGACGGATGACAGCCCGCCGGCGGGTTAACCGCAAGATGGGCTTCCACGTCCTCTACAAGACGCCCTGCGGGCTCTGCCTGCGGACCATGCAGGAGATCGAGCGGTACCTTTTTGAGACAGACTGCGACTTCCTTTTCCTGGAGATGTTCTGCCTGGACCCGTACGTGCTGGTGGATCGCAAGTTCCAGCCCTACAAACCCTACTACTACATCGCAGACATCACCAAGGGCAGGGAGGACGTGCCGCTGTCCTGTGTCAATGAGATCGATAACACCCCGCCTCCGCAGGTGGCCTACAGCAAAGAACGCATCCCCGGCAAAGGGGTTTACATCAACACCAGCTGGGAGTTCCTCGTGGGCTGCGACTGCAAAGACGGCTGCAGAGACAAGTAGGTGACTCCTCGTGTGTCACTGGAGGGTTGGGGACAGCACCAGGAACGTGCTGCCTGCCCCGATCACAGCTCACGGTGGACCTGCTCTGGGCTATGAGCCCAGGCAGCTCTGGTGGGTCACGGGTTTGGCTCCAGGTCAAGTCCTGTGTGCCCACTCCGCGTATACGCATGCAGAAAGATGTGATTTCTTTTTCTTCTTGCAAAACAGGTGTGGAAAATTAACTTCTGGGTGGGTTTTTCCTGTGTGTGTCTCTAGATCGAAATGTGCCTGTCACCAGCTGACAGTCCAGGCGACGGGCTGCACCCCGGGTGGGCAGATCAACCCCAATTCGGGATACCAGCACAAAAGGCTGGAGGAGTGCCTCCCGACAGGGTGAGTAGAACCGCGTCTTCTCCTTCCCTCACAAATACCAGCCCCAGAAACTCGGCCTCCGATGCTATCGGAGAGGCAGTATCTCCCAGAGCCAAGTGCGGATACTGAAAACCTGCCTCTGTTCTTGATTCGTCTGCTAATGTGTGGCCTGGGATCTCGGTGCATTACCGTCGGACCTGGCAGCTACGCGCTCCCTGCTCTGCTGAGCCTTAAGCCGCTGCTGCAAGTCCCTTTGCGTCATTACTGGTACAACACCGAGGCGTGGGATGTCGCATTCTCAGGGACGATGTCACTGTTCTGCTTTCTTCCAGAGTTTACGAGTGTAACAAGAGGTGCAAGTGCAACATCAACATGTGCACCAATCGCTTGGTCCAACACGGGCTCCAAGTGCGACTGCAGTTATTCAAGACGCAGAACAAAGGCTGGGGCATTCGCTGCCTTGATGATATTGCCAAAGGCTCTTTCGTCTGCATCTACGCAGGTAGGCTCCCACCCTGCTGAACAAGCAGGTGGAAACCTCTTCTCAGGTATTGCGAATGAAAAGCCTTTGTTGGGCCAGTGCTCTTCCAGTGGTCACATGTATTCAGATAGGAATCTGCTTTGTTTTGGTTAAGGAGGGAGGGAATAAAGTATTTGAAAAGATCTGGTTGTGTCAGGCCTGACATGTAGGCTTTGTTTATCGCTAAACTCGAAGCCCAACAGAACCGGTGCGAAGCCCTTCCTGTGCTTGTTAAGGGGACAGGAAAGTGACAACTTAGATGGTGAACTTGCAGCACTTTGATTTCCTGATTGATGCCCCTCCCTGGCCCGAGTCTGAACCAAGATGCTGCGGAGACCAGGGCAGCTACAGTGCCAGCGTCAAGAGAAGTGCTCGCATCCCCAGCGCCGTTTCTGCCCGTTGAGGGTGAATCAACACATACCTGCTTCCTGTTTACATCCAACCGGTCGCTGGGACGTCGGCACAAACCAGTAAAATGCAGAAGTTGCGCAGCGTTGGTTGCGTTAACTCTGAAATGAAACTCGCCACGGGCAGTGCCTGCGTTCTGGGGCTCTGCTTTCTTGCCCTTAATATTGCCTCTACGCTACACCCTCGCCTCCAGCCCTTCAGGGGAAACACAGTCACCCTGTTTGAGTTGCTGTTCAGAGATTTCCTTGGTGGAAGGCTGGATGTTAGCAGGGGCCCACTTTAAATCAGCCATGTGCTTCAGGTTTTCATTACTCTGAGTGTTATGGTAATACGTTGTCCTTTCCCAGCCCAGCTTTGGAATAAGGTGGTGTCAGTCCCGTTTGCTCCTCAACGAGCCTTTGGGGAGGATAAAATTTATGGGGTAGGAATGTCATCCCTGGAATACTCACACGTAGTTTTCTATCCCCCACCTCCAGGGAAAATCCTCACAGATGACTTTGCCGACAAAGAGGGGTTAGAGATGGGTGATGAGTATTTTGCAAACCTGGATCACATTGAGAGCGTGGAGAACTTCAAGGAGGGCTACGAGAGCGACGCAAAATGCTCTTCGGACAGCAGCGGGGTGGACCTCAAGGACGAAGAGGAGGAAAACACAGGCACTGAGGAGCAGGAGGAGTCCAACGAGGACAGCTCTGATGACAACTTCTGCAAGGACGAGGACTTCAGCACCAGCTCGGTATGGCGCAGCTATGCCACGCGACGGCAGACCCGGGGCCAGAAGGAGAACGGGCTGTCAGAGACGGCTTCCAAGGACTCGGGGCTCACCCGGCAAATCAGCCACGACGAGACGGCGGTGGCTGCCTCCTGTAAGCTGCCGGTGTCGGAGGAGACCTCCAAGAACAAAGTGGCCTCGTGGCTGAGCTCCAACAGCATGTCTGATGGCTTCCAGGACAACGACAGCGCCTCCTCCTTCAAGATGAGCGAAGGCAACGAAGCCAAGGCCACCAAAGTGGAGCTCCCTGGGGAGAGAGAGAAAGCCTCCGCTTCTGCCCTGGGCAACGCGGATGGAGAGTCAAAGGCATCAAAGAAAGATGTAAGGGAGGGCAGTGGGACTGGGAGATGAGTGTTGCCCCCTGCCTTGGGGGCATGGATGAGGAAATGGAGCTGTAGAGATGTGTCTCAGCTGTGCTCTCGCTCGAATGCCTTCTGCACCCATCCAGCATGGCTTGGTGGGGCTGCTTGATGTCCCCTCACCCTTGGCCGTTGCCCACTGTGGTGGGGTGGGGAGGTGCCTTTCCCCTTCCTGGGGGGACTGGTGGCACGAGAGGCTACAAAGAAGTCGCTCAGTGTGAGATGAGCTGAACATCCCTCCTGCCGTGGGCACTCCAGGCTTGCGCAGCTCTGGGAGACGGAGCCACCGCCTGCCCGGGTACCCGAGGTGGTGCGGAGAGAGTTCAGAGAGGGCTGGGGACAACACGGGGGTGGAGGTGGTCTCTGTCCACCACCTGCTCTGGAGAGGGGACCCGGGGACCAACTGTGTGGGATGTGGAGGGTGGGAGACCTGTGGTCATAACTTGGCCCTTCTGGAGCACCCCCTGCACTGGGTGTCACACTGAGCGGTGGGGACACCGGGCTTCTCGCACCCGAGGTGGTGATTGGGGAGAATTTCCACAGGAGGGCTGAAGAGTGCTCCAACAGGGAGAGATTTTAACCTTCTGTACTTCTCCCCTCTGCAGGAACCTGAAGATCCAACCAAAATTCCTGGGTAAGGTTCCTCAAATTGTATTTTCCTGCTTTTTATTTCCAAATATCGCTCTGAGTACATTGCTGCAACTCCGGGGCTGCCCCTGAACTCTGTTCATGCCACTGCCAGAGGAAGCTGAGAGGTTGGGAGGGTTTGGGCTTGGAGACGGCGGTCTTGTCCAGCTCCCGGCTTTCCTCGGCTGCTGTGCCTCTGCCTGCCGCGCGGACGGGCTCCTGGAGGTGCCAGTGCGACCCGCTCTCGTCCTCACCCCGCAGGCTGAGCGACTTGGGAAGGATGTATGGCTACAACCCGAGCCCTCCCAAGCTGGAAGGGATCCGGAGGCCGACGAGCAAGACCGCCCTGCTCCAGAGCAGACGGCATTCCCTCGCCCCGCAGCCCGCCACGGATGTAAGCAGTGATCCTTCGGGCTTCGGGCACGGGCTGGAAGGGGTGGGCCTGGCTCTGCCTCAACTCCAGACTGGTTTGGTGAAGGCTTTGACCCTTCCTTTGGGTTGTTTCTGTGCCACTTTCATTCCCAGTTGAGCGCCAACGCAGGGCTTGTGGTTCATCGTTGTGATTTCCTGGAGAGGGGTTGATTTTCTTCGGACAGTGGGGGTTTTTCATGGTTCTGAAAGCCCAAAAAAGAGGACAGCGTGGTGGTGGGCCATGTGTTATGATGGGATGTAGCATACCCAGCACAGCGCGGAGCCATTGCTCGGCAGAGCCGGGTCTAGGAAGCCATCCTGGGCGATGGTCTTTGCTTTTTTGGGGTCTTCTCCCTTCCTTGCAAAGCCCAGAGCACCTACTGGTGCAGGCTCATGAACCTCTGGCAGTCTGGGTGCCACAGGACTAACCAGCGCCCTGAAACCCCACTGCTGTGTCAAACGTTGGCCTGTGAGATGGGGTTTCTGTCCCGTTCCAGCTCTGATCACAGTGTCCGCGTGTGTGATCCGCTTCAAAAGGGCTTCTGGAAGCACAGAGGTCCTCTGCTAAAAGAGAGCAAAATGCTACCGGGATAAAAAGGGAGCGCTGAACGTCGCTTGGAAAGCGATGGGGCGATGCTCTCCCCTGCCCCAGGGGGTGCTCAGGAGCTGTTGATGCCTCTCCACAGGACGTGCTGACCCTGTCGAGCAGCACGGACAGCGAGGGGGAGAACGGGCAGGCGGCGGCGGGGCAGGCCCAGGGCACCACCAACGACAGCGACGACATCCAGACCATCTCCTCGGGCTCCGAGGAAGAGGAAGGGGATGACAAGAAAAACCCCTCGTCCGGGTCAGGTGAGGACAGCTGCTGGGGGAGGAACAAGGGCTGAGTGCGGAACCTACAGAGGTACAGCGGGGAACTCTGGCCAGAAACCACCAGGAAGGGCTGATGAGGACATAGCAGCCGTGAGCGTGGCGCGTCCTGCCCCGGGCACCTCTGAGCTGTGTCTAACGACCGAGCTCTGAAGCTTCCCCGTGTGCTGTTTGAGACATAACTGCACGACCCAGTCCTCAAGTACCGATATTTGTAGATAGCTTAAGAAAAAGCAACGGTGAGACTTGTTATGGTGGGTCTCCAGGCTGCGCTGGGTCGAGCGGAGAGCTGGGCGATTCCCAGGAGCCGTCCCAGGGTGGTGGTTTAGAGCGGAGCTGCATCCCTAAGGGGTGTGTTACCCGCGTGCGAGAGCGGAGAGGGCTTGGGCCAGCAGCACCGCTGTGGTGGAGACGGAGAGGGAACGCGGGGGTCTTTGCTCCTCTCCTGCGGCAGGTCCTGTGAAGAGGCAGGTGGCGGTGAAATCCACCCGAGGCTTTGCCCTGAAATCCACTCACGGCATCGCCATCAAGTCAACCAACATGGCAGCGGCCGACAAGGGCGAGAGCGCGCCCGTCCGCAGAACCACCCGCCAGTTCTACGACGGAGAGGAGTCCTGTTATATCATCGACGCCAAGCTGGAAGGGAACCTGGGCCGGTACCTCAATGTGAGTCACTGCCCCTGGCAGGGGACGAAGGGGGAATGTCCCTTGGCAGCTGAGGAGGGAAGGGGACGTATTTGGGGTGACCTGTCCTTTCAGTGGGCCTGTTCCTCCCCAAGACTAGATAAATACAGTAAAAAAAGTGGGGAAAGAGCAGGACTGGGAGGATGTTTTCCCCGCCCCCACTGAAACAGGGCAGCCGCTGCAGCCCCGTGACGCGTGGTAAGCAGGACGGCTAAGTCAGTCCTTCCAGCGACCGTTACCTTTGTGAGTGTGGGTCTTATGACTCATCGCTGGTTGTGCAGGCAGGGGAGGGAGTGTGTCCTGTTTCAGCAGGCTTGCGCTGGGTGCAGCGGACAAATCAGGAATGCTGCTTGTTTATAAAGGGTTGTGTTTACTGCTGGCTGGTTCACATCCCTCCCGACGCAGGAACTCGCTCACTGCGTTTGTCTCCGCTCCCTTTACAGCATAGCTGCAGCCCTAACCTCTTCGTGCAGAACGTTTTCGTGGACACGCATGATCTCCGCTTCCCCTGGGTCGCCTTCTTTGCCAGCAAGTGAGTCGCAGTGCGCCTGGGGAAGGGCTGCCGGTTCATGGGGCTTGGTTGGACCCAGCTCCTCGGCCGGGGCTGCCTGGCCAGCGCGGACTGGGCGTTCCCTACGCCTGGTAACCCCTGTCATAGAGTCACAGAGTGGTTTGGGTTGGAAGGGACCTTGAAGATCATCTCATTCCACCCCCCTGCCCTGGGCAGGGACACCTCCCACCAGCCCAGGTTGCTCCAAGCCCCGTCCAACCTGGCCTTGAACACCTCCAGGGATGGGGCAGCCACAGCTTCTCGGGGCAACCTGGGCAAGTGCCTCACCACCCTCACAGCCAAGAATTTCTTCCTGATATCTCATCTCAATCTCCCCTCTTCCAGTCTGAAGCCATTTCCCCTCATCCTATCACTCCATGCCCTTGGAAAAAGTCCCTCCCCAGCTCTCCTGGAGCCCCTTTAGGCACTGGAAGGGGCTCTGAGGTCTCCGCGGAGCCTTCTCTTCTCCAGGCTGAACCCCCCCAACTCTCCCAGCCTGTCCTCCCAGCAGAGGGGCTCCAGCCCTCGCAGCAGCTCCGGGGCCTCCTCTGGCCCCGCTCCACCAGGTCCGTGTCTTTCCTATGTTGGGGCTCCAGAGCTGGAGGCAGTACTCCAGGCGGGGGTCTCCCCGGAGCAGAGGAGAGGGGCAGAATCCCCTCCCTAATCACCTGTCCCGCTCCTGGAGTGGGGAGAAGCTCAGAGATGAGTTCGGTGAGGACCTCTCTTCCTGCCATGGAGACTCTGGTGTGATTTGCATCACTTTTAGGCCTTTCCAAAGTGGGGGGAGTTAAGCACGGAGCAGCCGCCTGCTCAGCGTGTTCGAGTCCCAAACCCTGCAGGCAGTGCCGGGCGGTGGCGAGTCCCTGCCACGTGCCTCTCGGGCACCGCGAGCGCAGAGTCTCCTCCGTGAAGCCCCACAGGAGTGATTCATCGGGGAACTTTGTCCCTTGGCTCCCTGCGGAGCCAGAGGCAGCCGCGCTGGCTGCTTCACCCTTGTCCCGGGGGACGCCGGACTGCGCCTCCCTGTCCAGAGAGTTCATATGTAAGCGCTGAGCTCTGCTAGCAGGAGCTCCGGCTTCTCCTCCTTCTCCTCTCCCAACCAGACCTTCTTTTTTTTTTTCACTTGCCAGGAGGATACGAGCCGGCACGGAGCTGACGTGGGATTACAACTACGAAGTGGGCAGCGTGGAAGGCAAAGAGCTGCTGTGCTGCTGCGGGGCTATCGAGTGCCGAGGGCGGCTGCTGTGAGCCCACCCCGCGCCCGCCCCGTCCCTCTTAACCGCAGGCTTTGGTGCTGACTTTCCCTTTGTGAGGGTGAAGTTTCTTCTTGCAGAGAGGGTTGTTCAACAGTAACTTCCGAAGCCGACTACGGCGGCTTCGAGTTCTCCCGTTCACTTGAAAACTACAGCGGCAGATGGACATGGAACAGCACCGTCACCGGGCACGCGTGTGACGGCTGCGGCGGGAGGGCGATGCCCAAACCTGCTGCTGCGAGCGTGGCTTCTACCACGTCCCGGGGGGCTACAGTCGCCCCCCAAGAGGACAATCCCTCCCTTTGCACCGCAGGAAAGGCCGTGAGCCAAAGCATTACCCGCCCGAGCTGCTGACAGGCAGCTGTTCCTGCGCTCTTCCAGCTCCCCACCATGTTTTAAACTCAACGCCCTGAGCAGCGACAGCTCGGGCTGGTGCTGCTGCCGGTTTTCCAGCAGGAAACACTTCACCACGACACCAGGGCTGCACTTCACGGTTGGTCCTGAGGCCGTGATGTCCCTGGGGGGTAGGGGAGAGCGAGGGGGGGTGGAGATAAGCCCAGTAAGCGTGGACCAATCTGGATTTATAGCGGTGATGTGGATTTAAGTGGGGGGAAAAAAAAAAAGCATCTGTCCTCAACTGTGATATGTTGTAAAGAATCTTTTCATTGTTAAAAAGCAATAAAGTATGTTTTTCTATTAAAAAAAACAACCACCAAAAAAGTGCCCTGAACTTCAGACACAGCAAAAGAGGAGGATTTAATCCCGTCCTTCGTCCTTGGTTCCGCGGAGCTGCAGGAAAACCGCCGCCAGCGGCTGAGCCCGGGCAGGTTCGGATGCGCCCGGGCACAGGGAGGGCAAAAGCTCCCACAGGCGTTTTCACCTTTCCTTCCTCCGAGCACAACCCACACTCCTTAAATCCGCCCCTGGTTAAGGCTGACGAGACGCCGCTTGAACTTTTCTCGCTCGGGAGCAGATTTGGTGCCGAGAGCCTTCTCCCGCCCCACCGGGATCTTCCCGTAGGCTCAAAAGACGGAGTTTGGCTTAAACCAACGGCGCCGAAGTCACAGCTGAACCGGCCTTGAATTTGACTCGATCAACCCAATCGCGGCTTTGGGCATCGGCGGCCGCGCGTGGGGCAGAGCCGCGCTGGGGCCGGTGGCCAGGGAGGGTGGTGGCCGCCGGACACAGCTCCAACCCAACGGCGGCTCCACCAGTCCAACCCGCTTCTCCCCCTCCGCACAATCTCAAGTGCTGGGTTTGGCTTTGCTTTTGGGGGGGGGGGCAGGGCTTGTACCTGCAGAGCCAAAGGGGTCAATAAACCACCGGGAACAGCGGCTAAAAGAGGCTGTTGTGGTTTTTTTTTTAACAAATTGGAATCAAACCTCACATCACCCACCGGTCTGTGGGGGGAGCGCAGGATGCAGCCGCCTCCCCGTCCCTCGGGCACCCGAACCGACACCACCGCCTGCTGCACTCGCA
>VUYV01000596.1:170652-181280 GCA_008711295.1 Anarhynchus alexandrinus | reverse complement strand
TTGGGATGCTTGGTGCCCAGGGAACTGGGGTGCAGGGGGAGGTGGGTGCTCAGGGGATTGGGGTGCAGGGGGGGACTGGGGTGCAGGGGGCTTCGGGTACAAGGGGACTGGGTACCCAAGAGAGCAGGATGCAGGGGGAAATGGGGTGCCTGGGGACTGGGGAGCAGGGTGCAGGGGGACTGTGTCCCCAGGAAAGCGGGGTGCAGGGAGGAACTGGGTGCAGGGGGGAGCGGGGTGCATGGGACTGCATGCCCAGGGGAACAGGGTGCCCAGGGACTGGGGTGCAGGGGGGGAGCAGAGTGTACCCGTCTCCCCTGGAGAGAGGGGCTGGTCCTGTGCTGCCCCTCAACCCCACAACAGCCCGGGCTGGGGGTGCATAGCCGCACCGGGGACACCCCAAGCCATTTCCACAGCCGGGGGCTCCCCAGCACCCCCCGCCCCACCCTGCTGCCTCGTCCCCCGTCTCGCAGCACAGACGCAGGTTCCCCCGACCCGCTGTGGGGTGATCCCGCAGGCGGCTCTCGGTTGTTTACTTCCCCGGCTTATACGGAATAAATGAGCGAATCTGGGTTATGGCATGAAATAATTGTCACTGAAAAAGGGCCTGAAGATGGGGCGGCTCCCTCAAGTGTGACAGGACGGGCGCCAGCAGCTGGGGACGGGGAATTTGTGGGGTGACATGGGTGACTTTTTTCTTGCTGCTGTGGGCAAGGTAAAAAAAAGGGGTGAAACGTGGTGTTTTGGGGGGAACTCAGCCCCAAACTCACTGTCTCTGGAAAACCCACTTTGGTCTGGGGTTAACATACTAAAGGCTCCCAGGGCTGTGCTGGTGTCCCCCAGGGCGGGAAGGTCCCCATGCCTGCTGCTATGGTTCCTCGTGGCCGAGCTGGGTTTTCCCGTTCTCCCCAGGGCCCCGATGCACCCAGTCTTGGGCACGACCCCCAATAATTGAGGGTTTTGTGCCACAAATGGATCCCAGCCAGGTCTTGTCCCAAGGGCACTGGGCCAGTTGGTGCTTTGGGGGTGCCAGGAGCCCGTCCGCTGCTGGCGGCAGCAGGGAGATGGGTGCTGGCGGGTGGCATCTGTGGGTGACATCCATGATGAGTGGCTTGAGGGCCACTGGAGGTCCTTGGAGGATGGGGACGTGTTGCTGCTGTGCCTGATGCCTCCCACCCCGGCAGGAGCACATCCGGCGTCACCAGGAGATCCACGTGGTGATGGGCAACGAGGCCTGTGACCTGGACTCCACCGTCTCGGCCCTGGCCCTGGCTTATTTCCTGGCGAAGGTGAGGCTCGCCCGCTGGCTCGGGGACAAACGGTGGCTTGGGGGACGCCTCACCGGCTGTCACCCCCCCCGCCGCAGACCTCCCCGGCTCCCAAAGCCGCCTTCATCCCGGTGCTGAACATCCCTCGTGCCGACTTCGCCCTCCGGACGGAGACGACGTTCCTGCTGCGGGAGCAGGGCATCCCCGCTGCCTCCCTCATCTTTCGGGATGAGATCGACCTGGGGGGGCTGCACCGCGCCGGGCTGCTCTCCCTGACGCTGGTCGATCACCACGTCCTGCCTGGGTGAGCCGGGGGGGGACACCACATGGGGACAACCAGGGCCACCCACCCGAAGCCTTGCTTTTTCCTTGCTTGATTTTGGCCCAGGGTGGGTAAAACCTTTCCCTTTCTGGGGTGTTTTTAGGGTAGGAGGAGAGGAACAAAGGGGGTTTCCAGGCTCTGCTGGGGGTGACGCATCGCGGCTGCACCGCGGGGTTGTGCCGGGGGTCTCACCCTCCCCGTCTCGCCCGCCAGCGCCGACGCAGCCCTGGAAGAGGCCGTGGTGGAGGTCCTCGATCACCGGCCGCTGGAACGGGACCGAGCTCCCGGCTGCCAGGTGACGGCAGAGCCGGTGGGTTCCTGCGCCACGCTGGTGACGGAGCGGATCGCCCAAGGTCCCCCGGGCGTGCTGGACAGACTCACGGCCGCGCTGCTGCACGGTGAGGATAGGCAGCCTTGGCTGAACCCCATCCCGGGGGGACGGTGACGACTGATGGTGCCCAGTTGTCATCTCCCCCGCCTCAGGCACCATCTTGCTGGACTGCGTGAACCTGAGCCCGGCCGCCGGCAAGGTGACACCCAGGGACGTGGCGTGCGTCTCCCTGCTCGAGGCGAGGTTCCCCGAGCTGCCATCCCGCGACGCTGTCTTCGAAGCCCTGCAAGCGGCCAAGTTCGATGTCTCAGGTCCAGCGGGGGCATCAGGGGCCTGGCTGGGAGCAGGTCCTGGGACAGACCCCTCTCCTTGGGGACAAGGATGCGTCCCCAAGGCTCACGCTCGGCCCCTCTCATCTCCCAGGGCTGACCACGGAGCAGATGCTGCGGAAGGACCTCAAAGTCCTCTCCAGTGATGAGCTGGTCCTCGCTGTCAGCGCCATCTACGTGGACCTGGAGGTGACACTGGGTGAGGGGAAACTGAGGCAGGGGACTGGCGCAATGGGGACAGCAGGGTGATGCCAGCATCTCTCCCCCTCCAGACCTTCCTGCACCGGCCCGGCTTGCTGCAGGACCTGGACGCTTTCTGCCAGGCTCGGGGCTACACGGGGCTGGTGGCCATGATGATCTCTTTTAACGAGCGCAACGAGCCCTCCCGGCAGCTCGCGGTCTACAGCCGGCGCGAGACCCTCCGCAGCGCGGTGAGTGGGGGCACCGGGCACCCCAAACCCTCAGCACGGGGGTCTCAGCGGGAGCCGGGCGGTTCCCCGCTGCAGTTTGCTCCGAAAGACCCCCAATTTTGGGGGTGCTGGGAAGGGGCGGGTCCCCAGCTGCGACGCTCCCTCCCTTGCAGGTGTGCCGGGCACTGGAGGAGGCGACGACGCCGTCCCTGCACCTCCAGCCCCTCCTGAGCCCCTGGTCCTGCGTGGGCACCTACGCCCAGGGCAACGCGTTGGCATCGCGCAAGAAGGTCCTGCCCATCCTGCGGGCAGCCCTGGGGGACCCGGGCGCTGCCGGGGGGCCGGAGGAGGAGGTGGTCCCGCCGCCCACCCCCATGAACAGCCTGGTGGAGGAATGCCCGCTGGCACAGGCCGTGCCCCCCCTCTGCCCCCAGGATGTCCTGGAGCGGGTCAGCCGCATCGCCGCCGGGCAGCCCCCCGGCTCCCCGAAATGAGGGTGGGCGCCGGGCGGGTTTTGGGGGCCGGACGAGGAGGTGGGATCCCTGGGCAGGTCTTGGTGGGGTGCCCGGGCGTTGGGGGGTTGCAGCTGCCCTCGTTAGAGCTCGGCTCCCTGCTGCGGATGGGTTCTTGTCAGAATTTGCCCCCCCAATGGGCTCCCCCTGCCCCAACAGCCCTGCAGGGTGGGTTTTTGGGGACCCCGTGGGCAGCGGGGCCAGGGCAGCACTCGCACCCACTTAATGAAGGCAGTGGGGGGGAAGTTAACGAGTTCTTGCTGTTCTTCCTCCCTTGGGGGGGCTGTGGGGGCCCCCGATGGTGGGTCTGGAGGCGCAGCCATCCCAGGATTGTCACCCACGTGCTCCGAGGATTAAATTTCCCTCTTTTCTTCCACTTCTGGCTCTCGGCTCTTCTTCTGCGACGGGTCCGGCACTGTCCCGCTCACCCTGGGGGGGCCTGGTGCAGCCCCCACCCTCCCTGCGGGCATCCCAGGGGGGGCGAACCCCTTCTTTTCCTGGGGTGCAACCCCCCTCCCAATAACACCCCTCCCCCGAGTCAGAGGAGCATTTCGGGGCCGCGTAGCGTGGATGTGGGGGGCCGTCAGTGCAGCTGAACCCCCAAATCCAGCCCAGTCGGGAGGAAACCGGTTGTGCCGCGACAAGCCGTGGCCTCTGCCGGCTGTGAATGCGGCCAAACCAGTTTGGATGAGCCACCAGTGCCGTCACCAGAGCCCGTCACTGGTGGGGAGCCACGGGGAGAGAGAGGCTCCCCGGAGAGGTGAGTGGCCCTGGTGCCGGGAGTCTCTGAGGTCTCGTAGAGGGTTGAGCGGGACTGCGATGGGGGTCCCCGGGGAGCATCTGAGCCGGAGCACCTGTTTGCATCCGCTTTTGGTTTGGAATTGGGGGGGGAAAGGTGGAGAATGGTTTGGAGTGGAGCCGCTGGGGGATGCGAGAGCCCTGGGGTTTGGTCCCTGAGACGGGGCTGGCGTCCCTCTCCGCAGGTGACAGGTGACAAAGATGGCTGCGGCGACGGCCATCGGGGACAGCCTGGACCTGCATGAGGAGTGGCTGGATGAGGACTTCCCTGGGTAAGGGGGCGATAGGAACGGAACCCCCAAACCTGCCTCCAGCCCCCGGGGTCCCCCTGACCCCCAGCCCTGTCCCCACCAGGCCCCTGCCGGAGGGGTGCCCGGGGGCGGAGGGTGCCCCACGGCACATGCGGAGGCGGCTGCCGGCGCTGGAGCGGACCGAGAGCACCGAGCGCTCGCCCGACGCCAGCATCGACCTTGACCTGGACGCGCTGGAGACTCCCTCGGGCAGCGATGGCTTTGAGTGGGAGGGTGAGACCCGGCCGGGGTCAGGGCGCGGGGGACCCCCACGTTCCTCCTCCCCGGTGCCATGCTGACCGTCTGCCCGCAGAGGAGCTGCCGCGGGCCCGGGGCTCTGCCGAGGGGGCCGGCAGCCGGCGAGTGCCGGAGACGGAGGACGAGTGGCCAGAGGAAAGCGTAGATCTGAGTGCGGTGGAGCCCTACAGCCGAGTCCTCTCCCACGGGGGTAACGTGGGGACGGGTGCCCGGGGTGGGACTCATGGGTCCCCTCCCTCAGCCCGCTGGGTCTGGGGGGGGCCAACAGGCCACCGTCTGCTCTGGCCAGGCTACCACGGCGAGGGCTTCGGTGCCATCCTGCTCTTTGCTGCCTGCCACCTCCCGGACAGCAGCATCCCCCGGTACGGCTATGTCATGGAGAACCTGCTCAGGTGGGGACCCCGGGGGGGGTCAGGAGCCTTCCCACGTGCCCTGTGCCTCAGTTTCCCCAAGCTGACGGGCCGTGCTGTCCCTCCAGGTACATCATGGGCACTCTGGAGAGGACGGTGGCCGACCGCTACGTCCTGGTGTGCCTGAGCGGGGCGGCAGCACGGGGGCAGATCCCCTCCTTCAGCTGGATGAAACGGTGCTACCGGGCTATGGATCGGCGGTGAGCGTGCCAGGGCTCCCGGTGAGCATGCCGGGGCGGGGGGGGGGAGTGCGGAAGCGGGATCACGGGCAGCCCTGGAGCATCCCGGTCCTTCCCAGGCTCCGGCGGAGTCTCCAGGCTGTGATCATCATCCATCCCACCTGGTACATCAAGGCACTCGTCACGCTCTCCCGGCCCTTTCTCAGGTAGGGTCACTTGCACCCACGCGTGCGAGGCCTCGCATGGGGATGTTCACCTCCTCCCCGAGGCTTCCCGTGCCAGCTCCCGGTGAACCGGCCCCGTCACACAAGGGTGTAACGACCTGGGGGGGTCTCGGCCCCCCGTCTCCCCCAGCCCCACCTTCAGCGGCAAGGTCCAGTTTGCCGCCAGCCTGCGGGAGCTCTCCCGGCTCATCCCGGTGGAGCCGGCGCACGTCCCTGAGCCCGTCCGGCGGTGAGTCCCGGGGTTTTGGGGGGGCTCATGGGGGGCCGGCCACGGATGCTTTCCTCTCCCCGCAGGCTGGAGCCCAGCTGGGATGGCAGCCAGGACATGACACGGTGACAGGCATGCAAAGGGACAAGCGGTGGCATGAGGAGCTCTCGGCCTGCCCAACGCGGTCGCCGAGCACCCACGGGTGAATAAAGGATGTGGACAGGAGCGCGGTGCCCAGTGTGTGCGGGGAGGGGGTGTCTCGGCTTCTCCTGGCAAATTTGGCAGCCCCCGTAGCAAAGGAGGGAGGCGAGGAGGCCTGGGCAGGTCGCGGATGCGCTCCTCGAACCATCACAAGGGTTTTATTTCCAAGGTGGGTTGTTTTTCCCAGCGGAGGAAAAACCGCATCAAGCATTGGCGCTCGCTTACCAACGCTGAGTGTGCCACAGGGCTGGAAAAGCCCGGCTCCGCGCAGGAGCATCCCGGCGCGGTGTGGAGCATGGCGAAGGGGAAAGCCTCTGCCGCCCGGCTGTGATGCTCAGCACGTGCTATTTAATATTTAATCCCGGCGCTATTTAAACTATATACACCCGCGCCCGAATTCGGGAGCCCGAGTCCCTCCTCAGGTCGGGCCCCGTCCTGCCTCGGCCAGTGCCGGTGAAACCCCGGTGGCGATCCCGGGTGGAGGTGACCCAACCACGGTCCTGCCTCCGAGGCGGCAGAGGCTGCCTAGTTGGTTTTTTGAGCTTAAAAAAAAAAATAAAATATATATATATCTCCTAAAAAAGAAGGAAGGTGGCAGTTTGCCGGCAGCAGAAATGCCGGCTGGAGGCACCGTGGGCTTGGTGGTGGTGTCGGCGCTGAGCCGCTGCCGGTGAGACACTGAAGCATCGGGGTTTAATCCCGGTTTTGCACCAAAGCGTCGGGGTTTAATCCCAGTTTTGCTCTTCTACGCCTTTCCGAGAGGGCACCAAATCAGCCTCAGCATCAGGACCGGCCTCGCCGCGATCCCCCGGGGAAACCGAGGCACCACGGCCCAGTGCTGAGAAGGGCCCATGGGAGACGCTGGCATGGAAAAAGGGAAAACCAGGAGGATTTGGCACATCTCGGCTGCGCCCGGCAGCTCCTGGCACGCTTCGGGAGGGCGGCTGAGTCCTTTCGGCTGAAATCCCGGTTGGGCACGAGGTGGGGGCTGCTGTCCCCGCTCCCTCCCCGCGTCACCGACCCGATGCCTCCGGGAAGGAGGGATTTGCTGGGGGGGAACACGACCAAAAGCCACCGGGAGCCGGGTGAGGATCGCTCTGCATAAATTACCGTGGGGTTAAAGCGCTCGAGGTCGGCTTCTCCTCCAGTTGGGGGATCAGGCAGTTCAAGTTTGGGCTGAAAAAGCCAGGAATCTGCAAAGTCCAAGAGATCGGGTTACGGAACCGCCCAAGCAGTGGCTCGTTTGGATGTGTTAATTAGTGGCGGTGCCTCAGAGGAGGACAGCGGGTGCCCGGGGCTGCCACAGCTGCCCACACGGCCATGTACTCACACGCTACAAGACCCGGGAGCTGGTCCACTGTCTCTCCCGACCACCCTTGGACCTCATCTCCTGGACGGCACCGGTCTGCAGGGAGGGTGCAGAGATGTGTCATCACCGCTGTGAGCCCCATCACCCAACTGTGCCACCCCATCGCCCAAACATAAGCCCTGTCACCCAAACATAAGGCCATTTCACCCTACCTTGAGCCCCATCACCCAACTGTGAGAGCCATCACCCAACCATGAGACTCCACCACCCCAACAGCGAAACCCATCACCCAACCGTGAGACCAATCACCCAACTGGGACCTACCACCCCCCAACAGCGACACTCATCACCCAACCATGAAACCCACCACCCATGACACCCACCATCCCAACATTGACACCCATCATGCAACCATGAGACCAAGCACCCCAAAAGTGACACCCACCACCCAACCATGAGACCCACCACCCCAACCACGCGCGTGGGCAGGGTACCATGGGCAGGCCTTCGCCCGCGGCCATGTCGCCAGAGCCGATATGCGTCAGATGGACGAAGTTCATGGGCTCCCCGATCATGGAGCGGTCAATCCGCCTCCTCCTCTTCTTCTGCAAGCAGACGAAGGCCGTCAGCCCCTGCTGAGCCCACGGCCCCAGAACACCAGACCCTCCCCGAACCGGCCAGGCTGACTCTACTCACGGGCTGTGGCTTCTCTACAACGCAGCAGCCCAGCTTGTGCCAGAAGTCGCTCATATTCGCGGCGGCGTCCAGCTTCCCTCCCTGCCGGACTGGCTGCCGCAGGGGCTGCGCCGGTGCAGAGACCCTCGCACGGGGTCACTCCATGGGGACGGGTAGGGGAACCTGGTCGGGGTGGTGGAGCCGGCGGGAATACACCTGAGGGGAGGCAGAGACAGGGAACATCACAGCCAGGAAAGGTTTGTCCCTGGGTGCAGGGACATGTCAGATGATGGGTGAAAGGGGACAGATGGGTTGGGGATGTTGGGGTGCAGGATCAGCCCCACTCCCCATCCCGGTGGTGCCCCCAGGTGACGCATCAGATTGGGGAAACTGAGGCACAGCGTGGAGAGAAGCAGCCGACTGCAGGTTTTGAATGGAGGGGGGTGATGCCTGCAGTCCTGATTCCCCAAATCATCCCTAAATCCACTCCCCATTGACCAAACGGAGACCCCCGAGGCATCCCTGGCATCACACGGAGACCCCCAAGGGACCCCAGGAATCGCAGAGACCACCAGGAAGCCCCTGGACATCACACAGACACCCAGAAGAGTTGCCCCATGGCCCCCACCCCGGTGCAGGACGCAGCTGAGGGATGCTGCGGCAGGATGGGGGGGGGATGGAGGCAGCCATGGCAAATCCCAACTCCCTGAGCCAGGCAGCTATAAATATCCCGGTCTTTCCGAAAAGGGGCCGGAGGTTGAGCTCTTCCGCTCCGGCTTGAAAAGCAGACGGGGGGGAAAAATAAGCAGGGGCTTTGCCCGGCCGGCAGGACTCTGCCCCAAACCCCCACAGCCCCAGGGGGCTGCAGGCAAAGCTGGGCACCCAAAGGGGGTGCAGAAAGAGGGGTTCACCCCCAAATTGGGGCTTCCCTCCTCAAGGAGAGACAAATCTTTCGCTGCAAAAGCACCCGGCAGGGGCACAAAACTCACCCGCCCACGAAGGGCTGTGGCCGGAGCACAACCCTATATCAGCCACCGGAGAGTCCCCACACCGGCATAGGGGGCAGATCGTGGCTGCACCGAGGCAAGGCCAAGTTTTGTCAGAGCTCGGCCACGGCAGCAGATGGGTGCCAGACCCCACCGTGCCGGCAAACAGGAAAAGTCCCTTCCTCTGCCCCTGCGCTGGCGACACCGGATGGGTCCAAAGTCCGCGGCAGCCGGCCGGCGCTTCCTGCCGCGGCAGGGAGGAGCAGGGCCCGCAGCCATGGCTGCTGGGTGCCGGGGCCGGCAGCAGCCCAAAATGGGGTGCTAACCCCGCCCTCGGGTGCCTCAGGATGCTCTGACCCCGTGGGATCGCATCGCCTTGACGCTGTCCCCATTCCTGGCCTTGCCAGGGCCAGCGGGCAGGATCCGGCCCCAGGGTGACCCGCTGCCCCCAGGGACGACCCGGCGGCTGCGCAGCACCCGCAGTCCATCCCCTTGGCGTCAGGGCACCGAGGGGAAGTGGGTGCCCGTCTGTGCCCACTCCCCCCCCGCCTCTGCCAGCCTGGCCCCGGGTCCCAGTGTGGAGGCTGAGGCTCGACCGAGGGATCCCCCCCAAAATCCCCCGTGCCCCTCACCCTGGCATCTGGGCTCCGGCCCCCAGCTTCCCCCCCGGCGAGCGCAGCTGCTGAGAACGGGCAGGTTGTGACACGTCCGGGGTGGCGTAAACCGGGGCTGTGCCCACACCGGACCCGCACACCGGCACCCCCCTGGCTAAACTCGCCCTCTCCCCCGGGCTACGGACGGACAGACGGATGGACGGAGCAGGGCGAGGGGGGGGGACGGCTGCTTTTTCTCTCTACCCTGACTTCCTTAGGAAATGAGGCTGCCGGAGCCGGCCCCCGCCATAACGCCCCGACTCGCTGCCGGATCCCACAACACAGCAGAAAGGCCTTGGGGGGGAGGGTACCCCCCGGTACCCCCCCAAATTCGGCATCACAATTGATCCCCACGGCACTGGAAGAGCCTCCGCGGGGAACCCCAGGAGCAGGCTCAGCCTCGTACGAGCCACCAGCGAATCCCTGTGTAAACCCTGAGGGGTTCAAGCCGCTGTGAGCCCCCCCTCCCCCGGCTCAGACCCTTCCCTCCTCCCCCCAAAACCACCCCCCAGCACCCACCAGGCCTCACGTCCTCGCGCCCAGCGAAGGGTGACGGCTGGGGACGGATCCGGACGCTCTCCCGGCTCCGGGCGGTTGTCGGCGGCGGGTCCCAACAGGCCGCAGCTGCCCCACTTCCACCCCCCCCCTGCCTCGGGGGTCTCACGCACCCCCTTCACTGCTTGCCCACCCCTGTAACGAGTTGTGTCCGGTCTCAGCCCACCTGGGCGGAGGGGCCCGGTCCCACGGTGGCCCCGGGGAGGGCGGCTCACGGCCCGGCCCGGCCCGCGCCGGCACACACAAAATGACTTCCCTGTTGGGAAACCACCGCTCGGCGGCGCTGCGTCACCGGCAGGGGACCGAGGCGGTTCGGGGCGGGGGGAGCCAACCCAGGCCCCCCACCACCAGCGGGTCACCCGACCCAGGGGTGCCTGCTGGGGTCCCCCCAAGCTCAGAAGGGAGGGCAGCATGGAGGGACAGGGCCACGCTGGGTGAGAGCCCCAGACCCCTCCTGGCTGTGGGCCAGGGACCCCCAAAATAGTGCGGCAAAGTGGGGGGAGAACCGCCTTTGTGTGGGACGGTCGTGGCTGCCACCCCGAGGGCACCGGCTGCCGGCAAGGGTGGGGGACCCCGGGGGCTCGGTAGGGCTGGGGGGTCCCACGAGGGCTGGAGGTCCCGGGGGTCACTCTAAGATTGGGGGGTCCCAGCGGGGCTGGGGACCCCAGGGGTCCTGGTGGGGCTGGGGGGGTCCTGGTGGGGCTGCGGACCCC
>VUYV01000596.1:144500-160356 GCA_008711295.1 Anarhynchus alexandrinus | reverse complement strand
GGGGGAGTTTTTTGGGGGGGGCTTGAGGAAAGGTCTGCAGAGCCAACCCCACACCGGCTGTTCCGAGGGAGGTTTAGGGGGTTTGAGAAGCGTGCGCATTCCTTTTCCTGCTGAAATGCAGCGAAGGGGAGACAGAGGAGTTGTCAACAGTTGTCCAAGCTGCGAGTACTGTAAATAACTTTAAAAAAAAAAAAGAGAGGGAACCTCAGACTCTCAGACTTAAATCCTCCCTGAAAGCATCCAGCTGAGAAGAGAGCAGGAATGCAAGGAGAGGCCTCCAAATAATTAATAAGTGGTAAAGGTTTAGTTTAACACGAGGAGAAAAATCTGATGCTTTGTGTTAATGATCCAGCTTCTCCCTTCTTTTCCAAACACACCCAGAGTGGTAAACTCCAGTCTCGCAAATACGTAAGCTGGCAGTTAACTTTGTGAATGCAGAGTTCATGCCCGGAAAACATGCAAGTGTTTTCAATGTGGGCGATGAGAAGGAGTACTTGAAAAAATATTCTCTGTCCCACAAGAAGTGAGAAAGGGGAAAAAGAAACCCAAACTGGAAAGTCCTGAAGGGCAGAGGGGTTGTGGCGGGCAGGCGCATGCATCGTAACTGCATCCACGGTCCTGATTGCAGCGTAAACTGAGTAACTCCTCTGGGCTCTTGACTTCCAAGCTTCGGGTGTTGTACGTAATAACTGCATGCTCAGAAAAAGTGATAAGTTCAAATTATAAAGTTGAAATGAGTTTGTGGAGGGAGATGATGTGGGCAGTGTGTCCTGGTGAGATTTAGGGGTGAGGTTTGCTCTTTGGCTTTACTTTGAAGGGCTTGTGCTACTGATAGCCGGTGCTAGTGGTCGCTGAGGACAGGGCGGGATGTTTCTCTTGAAAGAAGAAGAAATAAGAAAGGAAGAAACAGAGCTTTCCAACTATTTCATGGAACTGCAACTGAAGGAAATTGATCAGTCGAGGGCCTCGGTGCTGGTGGAGACTGTGTTGCAGGGTGGCACGGTGCCCGTTCACACAGACATTCGTTTGTAGCCGCTTGCTGAACGTTGTACATGAGTTAATGGATAGACTTTAAAGTCAGTCTTTGATAGGACTGGCGTACCAGCGTAACCCTATCGCTGAGGAAAATGCTATAGTTCACTACTGCCACAGTTATGCTATGCTTTATGTAGCTTGGAATAAATAGAGACACTGTTGTCCGGGACGTTGAGCACAGCTTTTGGGTTCTGCTGCTTTTATGACCTTGAAGAAGTCGCTGGAGTTACCAAGGTTTGTTTTACCCTGTACCAGCAGCCAACAGGGGTGGTTCCCCCATGCTTAGTTGGTAGCGCTGGGGTCAGAGTGTGTCTCGGAGATTAAATCATGTTCTTAAAATGCTTTAAAAATCAAAATGATGTTGTGAACAGCTTTGCTGTTGCTTTTATAGGTTTTGCTCTTGGAACTGGATCCACATGGGCAAGTCTTTGTGTCCGTGCAAGGCGCTGTTGAGGTAAGCAGGACTTTGCAGGAGCTCTGGTGGCTTGTGGTGTTTGACCCTGTGTTCTGTCTTCTCTTGATGTTTCAGGGCACAGAACTGAAAAATACGATAAATATTTATGCCTGTTTATTGGTTGTGTTGGGCCTAGTTCTGTATGGGAGGATGGTGTGTCCACATGGGCTGTAGGTGTACAGCGCTTTTAAAATGTCTGCCTCACTGCTTTTTGTTTTGTTTTCTGTTTCTTGCTCCCACCTTTTAAAGCAGCTTTCGGCAAATACTTGTTCCCATGTATGAAGATGTCCTTAGTGGACTTAGGGAAGAGGTTGCTAGAAGCAGCTCGCAAAGGCGAAGATGACGAAGTGCGAAAGCTGATGGCAAGTGGTGCGCCCTTCACCACTGACTGGGTACGTCGGGGGAATAGACGTTGGTTTTCTGTGTGAAATGGGTTGCGTGTATGCTCGTCAGCGCTGAACCTGAAGGACAGAAATGGAAATAGGGGCGGTAAAACCAGAGCATGGATTGGCAGATAATGCTTCTCTGGATTACTGTGATTGAGCAGATTCCAAGATAAAGCACTTCAAAAACCAAGACCTTCCTCAGGCAAAGATGAGTTGATGTTTGTGTAAAGGTTGATCTGTGCCTCACGCACAAGAGCACAACCACAAGTACCGTGCTGTCCTGAACAGCAATGTGTACAGGGGCCGATGCTTTGGGAAGTGCAGTTCCACACAGCTGAGACAAATGATGAGTCAAGTCAAACTGGAAGAACTGTTAAACCTCTCAGTAACAGGAAGTTCTTTTAAGAGTGCTTTAATTGGTTAAACTCTGTCAATTGAGAAACTCATCCTTGATTAGTTTGTTTTTGTGCTTGGGGTTTTTTTTCCCCTTAAAAGAACAAAACCCTGAAAACAAACCAGGCCACCCTGGGTTGGAAAGGAAATAAAAGCTTTAATGAAACTGAGGAATAACAGTTGGATAAAAAGAGAACCAGATCATAACGCATAAGCCATCGGGAGCCATTTTCCATCACCAGTTGTCTTCGTTTCCTAATTCATCAGTGCTTTTATTCGTAGCTTTGTGAGATGAAGGAATTAACTGTATCAAGAGGTAGCAGAGCCTAGGAGTATTGTGATACTGCCCTTTTCTAAACAGCGCTGAAATTACCTGTCATGATAAAGAAATGGCAGAGCTGTTGTGCTGTGACTTGGAAAAGAAGCTCAGTGATAAGTGGATGGCACAGTGGAGAAAGTAAAAGCATGTTTGATCTTCAAGTTACCAGATAACGTAAAGATCCCTAAAAAGTTTAATGTTTGTTGGGAAAACTATTGGATGTGCAGCCCCGTATTTCTGAGTTAATTTCTTGCAGAAGCTTTGTCATTTTAGTTACTGGTGGACATACACGTGGTGATTACTGTGCCTGTCCTCTCTTGCTGTGAACCAGCAGTAACTCTTCTAAATTAACACGCAGCTCGGGACGTCGCCTCTTCACCTCGCTGCCCAGTACGGCCACTATTCGACAGCAGAAGTGCTGCTTCGAGCTGGCGTTAGCAGAGATGCCCGAACAAAAGTGGACCGGACACCACTACACATGGCTGCAGCTGACGGACACACTCATATTGTAGAACTGCTAATTAGGGTAAGTATAGTAAATTAGGTCTAACTTTAAGGCTGGTCTAAATCACCCTTGGAGTGAAGTGTTGATGTCCCTGTTTAAATGCTAGCGCAGGCACTGCCTTCAAAGCATTGAGAGGAGACAGCCCGCAGACAAGTAATCCTGCTTTCTTTCAGAACGGAGCTGATGTAAATGCCAAGGACATGCTGAAGATGACCGCTTTGCACTGGGCGACAGAGCACAACCACCGAGACGTTGTGGAGCTGCTCATCAAATACGGAGCTGACGTCCACGCTTTCAGCAAGTTTGACAAGTCGGCTTTTGATATTGCTTTGGACAAGAACAATCCAGAGACCCTGGTGATGCTGCAGGTAGGCTGAGGAGGGAGAAACTTGTTGGTAATTCTCTGACCCACAGCTGTGTCTGTGTGAGAGTGAGAGGGATCCTGCTGTGTCTGGTGGGATCGTTTTCTGTTTGCAGAGAGAACTAGAAATATGGAGGTGGGTGAGGTTTGCTTAGTTTATGGATCAACCAGTGCGTGCCTGCTAGGACTCAGTGGGCGATGGGGTTTTATTGCCGTGCATCTTGTGCAGTCGTAGTGTAAATTGCCAAGTTGAGGTGGCAGTGTTGGCACAGCTTTTGCACTGGTGTCCCTGACGTGCTGCAGAGAGAAATAGTCTGACTCTAAAACGTTTCAAGGATGCTACATACTGTTGCTTACCACAGAAAACATGAGGAATGCATGCCTGACCCCAGTCTCTTTCCTAGGAAGCAATGCAGAACCAGGTGAACGCTCACCCGGAGAGAACAGATCCTGCCACCAACACTGTGACTCTCACCTCACCATTTATCCTTACGCCAGGGGAAATTCTCAATCTCGCTAGTCTCGTCTCTTCAGCAAATGCCAAAACAACCTCAGGTAAGGTTTTATGTGACCTTGAGTGGGAAAGTCTTGAAAAAAGTTCCTAAGACTGCTTACCAGTAGAGGGCAGATGGTCCTTTAGTAGAAGAAAAGCGAACTACAGCCAAACACACCCAGCTACTGTTTCCTGCCCCGGAATATTTTTGCTGTCGAAGGTAGCAAAGCAGATTTCCAGCTGATGTAAATAAAGGTGGTTCCACTGGAAGTGGCCAAGCTCTGCTGAGCTCAGCTGTGGGGCTGCTCCAGGTCTCTTGCAAGCAGCAGAGCTTGAGAAAGTGAATTTGGGTGATTGCAACAGAGCAATAATGAGAATTATTGCCTGTGCCAAATCCTGAGCACTGCGAAGCGGTTGGGGAACGGTTTGCTTTGTTCTTTACTGGCTACAAGAGTTGAGTGAGTGTTTTGCTATATATAAATGTTGAGTGAGGAAATTGCAGAATAAGCAGGTCTGTTGGGTATGTAGCTTACTCCTTATTTCTTCTGTCCCACATGTTAAATGGAAACAATTAGGTTTCTCATTGTTCTGTGAGCCTTATTTCGGTGGGGAGAACGCTTTTAACTTAAGGCTAAGTGGAAATTCTTTTTGTGTAATTCCAGTTTTTGTAATGACTCTTAAAGTGAATTTTCTGTATTTGGGGAAATCCAAACCATTGTTTCTTTTCAGTCTGGAGGCTACTAAATACAAGTTTTGTGAAGCTATTTGGCCTCATCCTGCAAACACTTCTGCATGTGAGTAATTCTTTGGTTAGTGGGACTGTTCACATGCGTGAATGTTTGTTTATTAGCTAGAGAGTGCATTTAAAATCCCGGATACTGACGTTCGGCAGTCCCACCCAGATCTCTCTGGCCACAGCAACTTCAGCAGTGTTCCAGATTTGCTCTCAAAGCTTTCAGGGCTGCTCGCAGCTTTGAGGCACTGGCAAACCCTAATTTAGAAGGGGAAAAAATGACCTAAAGCATTCCTCTTCCACCTGTGAGGAAGATGCAGTGTGACTGGTGCACATGATCTTCAGTCAAGGATATTCTGCAAACTCATAGGGGCATAAAACTTGGGATTTTTGTACCGCGGGTGACGCTCCTGCCACATTTTTCCATGCCTCCATCCCTTTGATGTGGAAATTGGTCCTGTCCCCTCTCTGCATTTGTTTTGCCGGGATACGCAAGCCGGTCGCCCTGAGTACCTTGAATCCATCCAGGGTGTGTGGATGAGCTCTTGGCACTGGACTTGTAAATCCATCTCTCACCGCCCCTCCCCTTGTATGTCCTGCAGTGTAATCGCCTTTTTCAGTGCCACAGCACAGCAGTGGCTTATTGTCCACGTGTGACTGGACTAAAATACCCTGGGTTTTTCCCCCCATGACACTTCAAATGTTGGTAGTAGCCGGTCAGCATGAAAATAGCTGGTGTCTCCTGCTCTAGGCCACGTCAGGAGGTTTTTGCTCATTTTCCACAAGAGGGCATCAGCAACTGTGCCTTCATTTTAACGAAAATCCCTTATTTAACACTTGCAGCTAATAATTTTTCTTACCTCTCCTAAATTCCTTATGTCTTCTGTTATTGAAATAGTTTTTAGGTGGGAATAAGTATCTTTAGCTGGTTGGAAGAAATCTGGTAACAAACTGCTGAAAACAGACCCTAGGCCCACGGGGTTTTCACGTGCCCAGCCCATGGCCTTTTGAAAGTGTAATTCTTTGAAAATAAGTCCTTTGATAACCTTTGCAAAATTAGGAGCCAGTGAGAAAGAGAGGAAAACGAGTTGGAAGGGTTAAGGCAGGGGAACTTTAGATGAACTTCCCTTTGTGTGCTTATAATCTGTTTATCTGTGCTGGCAATGAGGTACAGGATCTTTTTTTTTTTTTTTAAGAGGAATTGTGGGTTATATGCACTGAGTTTGCGCCGGTTTAGTTAATTTCCTGTTCCATTCTTATTAAGTCTGCCTTTGAATAGGAACTACTATGGTCAATTGGAGGAAGAAACATTGTTTTTTGGAACTGAGAAGGTTTGTTTATCTCGTTCAAATCAATACCCCATTGCAGTAACCGTGTTCTTTCCCTCGCTAACCATGAGCGGGGAGGAAGAAAGGACCTGCCTGCCCAGTACCATGAAATCAAGTGATATACGTAGCCAATTTCTGCGTTTGAGCAAAGGGCTCTGTTAACTGACTTGTGCTGAAATGTTTGGTCTATGAAGCAGTGGTGAAGACTGGACTTGGAGACTTCCCCAACTGAGGAAGAACTTGGGTGCTGTAATTTTCTCATGATAGCCAATGAGTTTTCTATATTCTGTAAGTTTTGCAATTTTTGAAAGCTTCGGTACGATGTGAAGCCAAGTAATTACGTGCGTAGCAACCGCTCTGCACAACATTACAGCAGTCGGACTCCAGCGCGCCTGGGAGTGTCATCAGGCAGCGCGGCTGCATCTTGAAAAGCCGACCACGTCTCCAGATCGGAGCTCGGCATGCCAAGGAGCTCGGCAGACAGCTTGCCTTTCTGTAGTTCTTACAATAAAGCTGGAGCACATCGGTTCACATTTGCTGATCATTTTGTTACGGGGTTCAGAAACAACTTAAGGAGATACTTGCTTGGAATTTGATTGAAATTATCATAAAATATTCGGAATGGGTACAGTCTGTCCTAAAGTAGTATCAAAGCCCCTTTTACAGTTAGAGGCACCTCTCATGAAAAATGATCTGTACCACCTCCCTTTCTCTGTTAGGAGCCCAGAAAACACTTCATAGCTGATGTCCTGTTCTCCAGATGACAAAACTGTTGCATTCTGTGTTTGCTGTTTAGATATGGCAGGTCCTGACAATCCTTCAGTTCGCCCTCATCTTTCCCAAGCAGGTGACTCGCAGTTTTCCAATTCAGCCCCCTCCGTGCTTGCCACGCTTGCAGCCCTCGCTGAAGTGTCGGCACCGCTTTCCAACTCAAACAGAGACACAGGTAGGGGAAACCGGCCAGATGCTGATTCAAATTTATGTAGTTCTAGCAAGTATCTTGCCAGGAAACTGGAGGAAATTTAAGGTCTGGAAGTGAATTTGCCTTCTTTCAGGAGGCAAGGAAGGTATTTCAGGAGGTAAGGAAGAGATGGCAAAAAGTATTTGTGAAGCAGTGGGTGGTTTGTTTATTTATTTATTTAATCCCAGTTCAAACTTAATTAAAAAAACAGCAACTGTTACCAATAGAAGTAACTTCATTTTTATTAACCAGCATGTCTGACTCTGATATCAGAGCACATTGCTCTTTATGTGCTTTAACAGTTATATAAAAAAAGCAAAAAACAATGCTCCAGAACATGAGTTTACTTTAATATATAAACGTAGATAAGTATTTGTTTAAGAAGGAAATTGTCTGAAATGTTTTTTGTCCCCAGTTTGCTGTAAAATGTTGTTACTCAAAATGTTTGAGTCTCTTGAGGCTCTGGTAACTTCTTACAGAAAGGTTTGGGCGTTTTTTGTGTTGGGGGTTTTTTTTTGCGATCTTTCATGGTATGTTTGTAGAATGTAATGTTTGACCTTTAATTAACTTCGGATTTAGAAATTTGATAAAGTTAAAGTTTATATAATCCTTTCACCTTGGAATTCATTTATTTTCCCCAAAGATAGGCGTTTTTTCTAGAATCTAGACAGGAGCAATTTGACTTCTTTAAGCTGCTGGTGCCACACCACTGACTCCTTGACCTGCGGCGCTCGAGTGTTTTCCTCTGGCACCCAGAGCGCACGTAGCAGGTCAGCTCCCCTCTGTTTCCTGCGCTTGCAGCGTTCGCTGGGAGCAGGATGCAGCTGAGGGTTTGCAATCCTGATTATTTGGGCAAGACATAAGTCACACAAAAGTGTCCCAGGGAGTTGAACCAGCCGCGGTCAGCCGGCCAGACTAAATAGCCTCCTCATGGTTGCTTTGGCCGCGCTCCTCTGGAAGGGGCTTTTGAGGCACAAAGAGTTTTTTGCGTGTGTTTTGTCTTCGTTAGAGCTGAGGGAAGGGTCACAGAAGCTTTGCAGAGCCAGGTCTGCTCAACAGCTGCCTCCAGCTCCAGGCTTTTTCATTTAATGAATATGCTTGTGTGCAAGTACTTAGTAATTTACACAAAAAATGCTGGGTTTACTCTGGAATACTTGTTTTGCTAAGGTGTAGTGGATTTTATTTTCCTTCCCCTACTAAGACTGACTGTATTTCCAGATTGTTTTTCATGAGCAGGCATCCCAGGAGTCTCAAGCTGTGTACTTGAGCTTTTTCACTAGACTTCAGTTTCTATTCAAGGAAGAGAGAAGGAAACGCTGACTCTTTTTTTTGGCACTTGCTTTGTTTCCTAAGGTAAGACGGAGGAAATAGTGGAAGCAAATTCTGTCGATTCTGCCATCCAACAAGTGGTTGGCGGTGGAGGGCAGCGCGTCATCGCCATTGTGACAGACGGAGTTCCCCTGAGCAGCCTGCAAACAGCCGTCCCCACCAGCGGCCTCAGCCAGCCCTTCATCCTAACCGTGCAAGATGGACAGCAAGGTAAGCAGGAGCTGAACTCGGAAGGCAGCGCTGAGGATTAACTTCAAAACCGACAAAATAAGTGCTGCCTGTGGACCCCGTCGAGCCCCGCGAGGCCGGTGGCTGGTGTGATCCGGCTTGTCGGCGCTGTGGTGTAACAGATCTGTGCCTGCCTGCTGGGCCTCAGGAGGGGTTAAAATGTCTGTGTGACTTACGTCAGCGGGAAAGCTTGCCAGCGACTTGTTTGTAGCTTAGTTCACGCTGCTACGCTTTAGTATTTTGGTCTTTGCCTTAAAACCGAGCATCTTCAGTAGAAGGCTGTGGGAGGAGAAACGCCAAGGTAGCCGCTCTCTCTGTGGGAGTCAAAGACGATTCCTTTAGCTTGTGGTGAACTTCCCGGTCTGGGAGTAAATTACTCGACCGATGAAACTGCAACCTGTTCCCTTTAGCAATCACTCCATCGTTCTTACAAAACTTAACATTAGGCCACTAATATAAGCTTAAATACACCTTTTCCTCCCATAACTCCACTTATATTGCCGAGGGCAATATAATCTATCAGTTTTACAAGGCAAATGTAAATCGTGTTCAGTAAAGCAGGGCAGAGCTCCAGAGCGCTCGTAGAGTGAATTTGTGTTTCCTCAAGGGATGTAATTCATCAGCCTTGCCTACTACCGACAATTCTTTTAGCATGTCCTGGGGATACTCGATTATTTGGATTAACATTGGTGTAGAAAAAGAGGATTAGGAAGCAGAGCAGCTCTCCTGTAACATGCATAAAGTGCTACAATGTGAGATGGGTTACATCAGTTCTGTCTGTTTACGGACTTAACAAGTGAAAAGCAATTTTCTAAAGCTGTTAATTATTCAGAATTGTTTGCCAAATTACTACAAATAATTCCTGGCTTGCAACCCATTCTGAGTCTGAGGAAGACAAAGGGAGAACTGTTTAGGTGGCGCTACCTTCGGCAGCTCACGTGGTGCTGTTCTCCTCCTTGGTTGGACAGATTCTTGCTACTGGCTTCGCAAAGTGAAAACCCATGTTTGCAGATTTAAAATGTGTTTGTTCTCTGGAGTATTTGCAGCTCTTGCATATGCTTAAAGCTGATTCAGAGCTTAGCCGCTGGGGCTGCGTACTGGGAATTTTCGAGAAGAGCTTTCTATTCCTCTTGCTTAGCCTGTCTCGGCCATTAATTGCATTACTGAGGCATCAGAATGATAGTTTTCACCTCATATGTTTTCGAAGATGCAAATCTTTGACTTTGGATTCTGTCAGCCCCATTGTGGTGAAGCACTCAAGTATTTTGGAGGCCTGACTAAAGAAAACTGGAAACCCAGTCCAGCATACTGGAAACCCAGTCCAGCGTTTCTCTCCTCTCTGGGAAGACTTAGGCACTGCGGATCCACAGGTCTCCTCTTTTTCTCCAGAACCACGCTGATGCACTGACTTTGGAGAAGCCTTTCGGGAAACATCTGTGCAAAAGCATGTCTCACACTGTATAATTTGTCACCTTTTAATTTTTCAGTTTTAACTGTACCTGCTGGTCAGGTTGCAGAAGAGACTGTTATTGAAGACAGAGATGACGCAGAAGAGGAAGAAAAGCCGTTGGCCAAGAAGCAAAAAGTGGAGCAAAATGTAGATGACTCGAAGGAAGACAAGGTAGATACTCCTGCTTGTAACTTTGATTGCCGTCATCTCCTGCGTGTTTCTCTGCTGTGCTGAGGATGTCGGGCTCCTGGTCTGCCAAAGCCATCTCAGAACAGAAACGAGCTGCGCCCTGCTCGGCTGAGCTCGGGGATGTCTAACAAACCCTGCGCAGAGGCTCCCTGCTCTTCCCACCCGTGCTCCTGCGTTAGCAATGAACACGCGAGCGGCTGAGAGGAGCAATGCTCAGTCGAGTATAGGTAGGAGGAAAAGAGCCGGCTAAATCTCTTGTTGCCGTTCTGCTGGGGCTGAAGGTGTAGCTCAGGGTTTTTAGATGAATCGTGGTGGTTTACTGAGATTATTCAGGATTTCCTGTAGAAGCACAACACAAGGGCTGGGTGTAAGGCAAGTCGCAGCTCTTCAGAATGCAGCAGGAAAGACTCTCCCATCACCCTCTGTTGGGAGGAGGAACGTTTTTCTTGATTGCCTCTCAACTTTTCAGCAGTAATACCTCTTTATTTTTCTTGTATCTTGGTTACACCTGCTTCCAACCTTTGAATTTCATGGCGGTGAGATCACGTGTAACTTCCCAGCGCGCCCCCCTGCATGCTGTGGGACACCTGGCAGCCAGTTTGTGCCTCCCGGTGTCCCCATTGCCTCTGTGATGAGCAAGCCAGTTGAACAGAACTCAACCCAAGCACGTTTTTAGTGCTGCCTTAGAGCATTTTGTAACTGGTAACTGTTGGTGTGCTTGCACACCCCCTTTCCTTCGTGTTGCAGGTTGGGCCTCCATCGTGGGCTCTCTCCACTTTTGTTTTCTGTAGGACAGTGACGAAAGGGAAGTGCTGCAGCAGCAGTTGCAAGAGGCGAACCGAAAGGCTCAGGAATATCGCAGCCAGCTCATGAAGAAGGAGCAAGAGGCGGAGGAGTACCGGCTGAAGCTGGCAGCCATGGTGAGGCAGCAGCCCAACGGAGCCGAGGTGACGGTGCTCCAAGAGGTCGCCGAGGCTGACCCGCTTGTGGTGACCTCAGAAGACATCAAGGAATCCGTGCTGGCCATGCTGGAAACAGATCAGCCAACTGATATCGCTGTGGAAACTGTAACCTCCTAATCCGCCATGATTGAGTGGGTTTTGTATAGGAAAATAACTTTTTTTTCTTTTTTTTTTTGTTAAATAAGGTGCTGTTGGCAAGCAGCGTTGAGAGCAGAGGGCTGTTGTTGAAGCCGCCCCATCGCCAGGGGCAGGAGCTTCTCCAGCCGCTCGCAGCATAACTCTGCATCAGCGCGGTGCCCAAAGGTGCTTTGAAAGCTTGACCTTGAGAGATTGGAAGCTTTTTAACAAAATTTTAGCCCAGCGAGTGACCTGACGGCTTATTTGGTGATGTCAATACCTGCGTTGTTGAGGAAAGAAACACCTCATTGCCGAAGCAGCTAGTCTGAGCTCTGCGCTGCCTGGAAAGGGCAGCGCTGCAGAAGGGCTTTCCGCAGTAACCTGAGGTGTTCGCGCCCTTCTGCGAAGCCGAGTGACCGGATCTGCACCTTCAGAAAGAGTCGTCTCTTGGGGTGTTGCTTTAAAATCTTCAGAGGTGCGGAGGGGATTTCCCCTCTCAGCCAGAAAGCGAATTACAGAATCTTTTTCTTTGAAAACCACGAGTCTTTCTGATTGAGGCAACCTTCAATGCAAGAGCGAAGGCCGGGCTGGATGTCTCAGCCGGAGCATTGCACGCTATCAGGGAATACCACGCTCTGGGGGGGTCCTTCGTCAGACCCCTTAACTACCCAAAGGGATCACAAAAATTCCTCCTCGGTTTTACGATTTTTAGTCAAATGTTCGATTTGACACTTCTGCGCTAACGGAAGCGTTAACTGATCACATATGCAAAGCCATACGTACGGCGGTTGCTGCAAGACAGCCTGGGAGTCGAGGTGGCTCTGGAGATACATATGTCTTTTTTTTACTAAGCAGTTTTTATTTTTAAAGATACTGAAACCTTTTTTAACAAGCAGCTGATCTTGTTACTGAAATGTTCGGGCTTTTTTTGACTCTCTGCAGGCCTGTTTCGTGCAGGGATCTGTTCCGTGCAGCCAACTGAGGGGATCAAGACAGCGGGGGACTGACTGGAAGCACCCCGAGTTATCACGTGGAGCTTGATAACGAGAAATTATCAAGTGCAGTTTAGAAAAATACCATCACGCAAGCTGTGCTGTCAGCCGCGGAAAGGTTTTAAGGGCGAGGAGTGATGTGCAGTGCCGAGGCACTAGCAGCCGGCCTGCTCTGAGAGTAGCTTCTCGCAAGATAAAAAATCCAGCTCTTGTGGCCCACAGTTGGTTGGTTTGGGGGTTGTCGGGCTTTTTTTGTCCTCGTTTTTAACCGTTGGCAGCATTCAAGGTAATAATTCAATGTCATGGTTCTTGTGTTGCATTTTTCCCTGTTATTTCCAAGCGTGTCCAGATAATATGGTTTTCTCTTGGTTCAGGTACTGCCTTTAATGTTTCTTTGCCGATAGATCAGCCGTATCGTCATGTCAGAGACATAATATGGACTAACGAGTTCGTAAAGGTATGAACATATGGTCCCAGCTCTGAAGGAATTTCTTACCCCAAGAGGAAACTGATTTTTGTCCTAAAATCGGTCAGTTCCCGGCAGCGGACGGGGAGGTGGGATACACCGAATCCCCGGCTTCACCACGTTTCCCCGGCTGGGTTCACCCGCCAACAGTCGGAGCGGGAGGTTTGTGTGACTTGTGCTGTTAAGGCTTCCTGAGACTTGCTGGGTTTGGAGAATCTAAGTGCATTTATTTATAACCAGTGTAGCTATATTTATAAATAAGACTTTTTAAAAATTTTTTTCCAAAAAGATGTCTTGAAGAAGGCTTTAATAATTATTTTTATGAATGAGTATTTGGAGAGACTCTGTTCCTGGTTATTGATTACTTCGGTGTTTCCTCGCTGACTTCGAGCAAGCGTTAAGTTATTTTCTTTTGTTCCCGACCATCGACAGTTTGGGTCTGTTTGAACTAAAAATCCGCGCCGGAGGGTTGGAGACAGTGTTAAAGCAAATCCAGGCAGATTCTAATACCAGGAAGCGTTTACGGATGTAAAGGGACGCTGTCAACTTTGGCTTTTATGTTTTGCCTGAAATTTGTGCTTATTATTTGTAAATTTGAAGAGCTGGGCAGCTGGAACGGGTATAAACGCTGTGTTGTGCCTCCGACAGCACTGCGATTCTCACTTAATTCCATCCTTCCCCTGAAAAGGGTCGGTTTTGCCAAAAAGTCCCTTCAGCCGGGAAACAAACTTCCCCTTCAGAAGAGAAGAAAAAAATCCCAAGTCCGTGGCGCTCACGGTGACGGGGTTTGGTTTGTGGAGTCGGAACAAATACAGCTGACACTGTTCTCACTGCTTCGCCGGGGGGGATCACACGTTAGTTTTATTTTTAGAAGTAACTCGTGTACGGGGTCTGAACAAAGACGAGGAGAATTTGATCTCCGCCCAGCGTTTAGAAAGAATTTCAACCCGGCTGCATCCTCGGCTCCTCCACGGAGGAGTTGGAGCGTTTTAAGCCGAGACCAGCGGTTTCTGCAGGCTGCGTGGTCAGCCGGGCCGTTGTCAGCGGGTGAATGGCCTCCCACGGCGGTCGGGGCCGCGCTCTGCCGCGTCGGGCCTTTTCTGGCCCACGCCATCCCATGGGGCGCCGGGTCGGGAGAGGCGAAACAGCCCCTCGTTTTCCAGGCTCGGCTCTGAGCGTGGCATGGCAGCCGCCCTCGCTCCTGCGGGCGGGAGAATCCCGGCTCGCTTCCCTTCCCGGGGACGCCGGTGCAGAAGTTGAGGTCTTAAAAGGAACATGTGGGGTTTCTGCTCGGTGGAGGAGGTGGCGCAGCGCTAATGGAACCAGTTTGGGTTTGATTAGACTGTATTTCCCTCTTGTTCGCAGTAACCAGCTCGAACCAGTTCCCGTTATCCCAAATCGGAAGCAGGGCGTTGTAAATCCGGTGGGGATGAGCGCAGGTCACGGAAACGCCAACTAAATCCTCTCCAGACTGGCCGCGAAGGGGAATTACGGACCCCGGGTGTTTGGCTGAGGGTGGCGCGGGTCCCTGGGGCCTTCCCTGCCTGTCCCCCCCTCAGCCCGACCCTTCACCCGCGGGGCGGCTCTTGGTGCCAAATCTGATTATTTCTTTAATCTCGCCTTTATCAGATTGTGTCCCCCGTGCCAGGCGCGGTGCCGGCGTATTTATCGCAGCATAAATTGCCACTTCATGGCGGCAGGTCCCTTAACGCCCCCCGTTAGCCCTGGGCCGAGGGCTTGGGCCCCCTTCCCACCGAGGGTAAATGTCTGGAACTGTGGAAATTTCAACATTTATACATATTTTTTTTTTTGTACTATGTTTCTTAATAAAATACCACGACCTCAGTCAGCAGCTTTCCCTTACCCCCAGTGTTACCCCTTCGCATTGCCAACCCCCTCGTGTCCCCTGGTGTCTCATGTGCCACCCTCCCTGTGAGGACACCCCACACTGGACCTCCTCCCTGTCCCCAAGCTGGGCTCGGCCTGGTGGCACCTTCCCCCCACCTTTGTCCCACCCCACCCTCGTCCCCCCTCACCCCGGACAGAGGCAGACGGGCACCGCTGTGGGAGCGACCACGTATTTAATTGCCGCGGCCGGTGTGAGCCGAGCCCTGGTCCTACACGGTAGGACGAGCTGAGCTCTGGCACGGAGAGCCACCATGTCCCCACGCCCTTCCTGGTGGCCTGGGGGGGGGGGCAGCAGCTCCAACGACCCCCAAAGCAGCGAATAAATTAGAAAGGATTAAAAAACAAAACAAAAAAAGCCCTGGAAAATGGGGACCGTCCTCACCCCGGGCTGGGACATGGGGATCCTGTCACCCTGGGCAGGGGGACGAGGTGGCTCAGGGACACGGGAGACCCTCATCGCCCAAGGGAGGAAGATGGGGGGCAACCTGGGGACACAGGGACCCTCATCACTTCAGTGGGGGCCAACGTGTGGACATGGGGACCCTCGTCACCCTCTGCTGGGACATGGCGGTGGCTCAGGGTTGTGGGGATCCTGTCACCCTGGGCAGCGAGATGGTGTGGCTGGGGACACGGGGACCCTTGTGACCCTGGTGGGGGCCAGCTTGGGGACATGGGGACCCTCATCACCCTGAACTGGGACATGGGGACCCTTGTGACCCTGGTGGGGGCCAGCCTGGGGGCCCTCATGGCTCAGGGCATGGAGCCGGGGCAGGGGGACACTGCCACCCAGGGCAGGGGGTGGCTCAGGGCCCCCCGCCAGCCGCAGCAGGGGTGTCCCATGGGGACAGGGACGTCCCCGTGTCCCCAGCGGGGGCTCAGGGCTGGCCAGGGGCCGCTGGCACCAGCAGGGGCTTGGGCAGCACTGGGGGCTTCATGGAGAGGGAACGCTCGAGGGTGCCGGGCCGGGGACCCCAGGGCGGCCCCCCCGGGGCCCCCAGCGAGTACATGCGGGTGAGCCCCCGCGCCAGGCCGGGGGGTCTGGCCCCTGTCCCCCCCAGCGAGTGTCTCTGTGCCAGGGGCCGCCGGGGCGGTGGGGGGCTGTCGGGGGGCACGTCCAGCCGCCGAGGCGCCCCGTCGCGGGGGGCCGGGGGGAGGCTGGCGAAGGGGGCGCCCGGCTGCACCCGGTTGGCGAAGGACCCGGAGCCCGGGGGGGTCACCGGCCACCCCGAGCCCCCCGGCCCGTGCAG
>VUYV01000596.1:92735-121117 GCA_008711295.1 Anarhynchus alexandrinus | reverse complement strand
TGAGCTCTCCGGAGGGTTTGGGAGTGAGCAGTGGGGGGGGTTATGGGCCCAGACCCCAGTGGGACGGGCTTTGCAGAGCCCAGCTGGCTCCGTGGGGTGGGCTGGGGCCCCGTGGGGTGGGCTGAGGTTGAGCTTTCGCTGGGGGAGGTGGGTGTAGGGCTGACCTTTTCCTGGGGAGCAGGCTGTGGGTGTGTGGCGAGGACCCTCCAGGCACGGATGGGGCTCGGGGGGGCTCGAAAACCCCTTATAAAAGGGTAGTTGGAGGGGGTGAGAGGGTTTTGGGGAGGGGGGACTGGGTTCTGTTAGGAGGGGCAGTGTGATGGGGTGGGGGTTGGTGCCAGGGGAAACTTGACTCGCTGTTCCCTTGTATTTTGAGAGCCTGAGCTGTGAGTCAGGTCGCCTGCTTTGGGGGAGGCAGCAGGTCTCGGGTCCCCAGACTCGGCTGCTGGGGCGCAGAGGGGCAGGAGGAGATGAAATATCTTCCTTTAGTCAGGACCGTGCCGGGGAAGGGGGAGGATAGCAACTCCTCAGCAGAGCCACCCTCTTCTCTGCTGCATCTGGTGTTGGGCAAGGCAAAGGTAGCTCATCAAAGCCATTTGGCACCTGTGGGAGGCAAGATATTGTGGGAACGTAAACATCTTCTGGTTAGATTTGGTTTGGTGACTAGAACCAGAGCCGGTAAGAGTCAAGGGAAAGGTCTTGAAGTTCTCTGATGGCTGAGGGTTTCTCTTGCTCTCTTGATTTCAAATGCGAGCTGCACCAGAAATACGCAGGGTTGGAACTGGGCACCATCCTCATCCCTGCAGAGGGATGGTAACAATGGGTGGACACCTTGTCTGGGATAAATTGGGGCACTTTTGGTTCTTAAACCTGTCCTCCCAGTGTTTCACAGGTCTGGAGGTGTTCTTGGGGGAGTTGAGAGCCATATTCCCCTTTCCACAGGCCCCAAACCAGCTTCTTCACACTAGTTTGTGGCTAGAAACCAAAATTACTTTCTCAAAGCCTTGAAATTTGCATTTGGTAAGATCCAGCCATCCTTCCTGAGCTTCTCTGGTGGACAGTGGCCAGGATTTTTATTTATTATAATGCAATATACTGGAGCTTCCTGGTCAGCGCGATGGCACTTGTCACCCAAATCGCAGTAAGGAAAGATGAAACCCGTGGGAAGACTTGTGGCTGAACCCCGACTTTGTTCGTTGCTCTCGGAGTGTTGCTGCTGCCCTACTTCTCTTCTAGAAGTATTTAGGGCCAGATTGCTGAACGCCACCAAAGAAGAAATTACTATAATTGTTGCAGCAGGGTTGGTGAAGTATCATCTAGTGGGGATGTCAGTATGTGCTTGATTTTCTGTCTGCTTAGTTGTGTCCTTTGGGCAGTTTTGAAGACAGACATCCAACATACCTGCTTTGTCTTTGCTCACCATGTGAGCAGGCATGGGGGAAGTTGTACCTGTTGGTCCGATAAAGCCAGTTTTGTGAGGAAGAAGGGAGCGCTTTGGTCTTTATTGGCTGTGGCAGCCATGGTGCCTCAGCACAGGGCTGAGCGTCTGGGGGCAAGACCCCTGGGTGTTTTTCTTGTGCTTTGGGGCTTCCTTTGAGATCTTGATCTTCTGTGCTCGCCTGTCTTCTGAGCTGAGAAGGAGGAGCTGGCTTCAGAAAGCTTGAAGGGTGTTGAGAGCCTTACTTAAGAGAAAATATGCAAGTACACGAGTAAATCTCTTCTCCCTTCCTAGTGGAATAATTGCCATTGTTTGCTTCTCCGGCCAGCGAGGTGTTGGCTAACACACGGTTCCCACAGGATTTGAATTCTGGTTGTGACAGAGCCTCCGCCGCGTGACGTGCGCGATATGTGACGTACGTTCACCTCGGCTGATCCCTAACAGCGCAGGCTTTAAACCTGGGATTTCAGCCTCACCTCCAGGAGACAAGGGGCCTCTCCGGGTGTTTGCCCTCTGCTCTGGGGAGTGTTTGGGCTTTGGGTAGGAGCTGGTTCCTCCACAGCTCCTGGAGAGGACAGGTGGAGCTGGGGATGACAAGAGCTGTGAGCCGAGGAGGGCAATCCCGAAATGGGTGCTGGAAGGGCTCAGCCGCCATGCGTTGGGTGATGTGGCAGGTCTTTTCCAATCTAGGAGATTCTTTGATTCTGTGGCTGTGGAAGAGCTGCCTGTGCTGAGGTCCCACTGTGGCTGTCCCCTGCCTGAGATGTCCCCAGTGCCTGTTTATTGTCCTGCCAAGAGGAGGCATTCGCTTGCCTTGCCAAGTGTGCTTTCCCTGGTGTAATAACAAGGTGCTGAGCAAACACCAGGTCAGAGCTGTAACTGGGGCTTTTGTTTTTGCCTTGGGCAGAGGCTGTGAGGGCAGCAGGATCGATTTTGGCCAGACAGTGGCAACGCGTGGCTTCAGCTTGAATATCTGACAGCCCTAGGTGTGCCTTGCTTCCCTTGCAGCCCCTTCAGATGCCAGAGGAGCAGCTCCGCGGAAGGCAGGGGACAAAAGGAGGCCGATTGTTGTTTCGGACATGAGGTTTTGCTTTGCTCCTTGGTAAACCTTAAACCGTCTCAAGCCCTGCCATGGCTTTTTGGGGCACTGTCAGCTTTTTAGGACACTGTAGTCCTCAGTGGCCCATGGTGCAGTTTGCCCCGGGGGGCTATTACTCTATTACTGGCATTGTCCAGCATAGATAAAGGGGATGTGGATGATTTTGAAACCCTTCCCAGGCGAGGCAGGCAGCGGTTCCCCCTCTCCCTGCCTCAGCGTGTATTTTAACTGTCTGGGGAAACACCCAAAGAGGTTCTCTCATTTTGTTGCTTTCACTTTGAAGCAGTATGTGCCAAAAAATGCTAATGTGGGATTTCAGTTGTTTGGTCCTTTGTGCCTTGGGTGCCGCGGCTGCTTTATAATTATGGGTCCGAGGGAGTTGAGAGTTCATTGTCACCCTGGCTTCGGGCCCCTCCCTGGAGTCCGCAGACAAAAGAATTGCTCTCGAAATGGCTCAGTCGCTACTGGGGACAAGGAAATCATCCTGACACATCTGAAGCGAGCTGAGAGCAGGGTCCCGAACTGCTGAGCCCTTAATATAGGTATAAAACATACAGAAAGACTCGCCACCCCCCTCCAAATTCCTGCAAGAGGGACAAAGCTTTCTTGATCCCACCTAGCCAAGACTGAGCGCGCAGGAGGGAAGATGAGTTTATTAAATAGAAACATCTGAATGGCTCATCATCCTCAAGCTTAAAATAGGACCGTCAAATGACTCCAAGTCCCGTCTCTGTTATAAAAATCTCTCTTCTTCCCAGCCATCAGCTGTGAAATCTCTGTGGGTGTCGCAGGTTAGTATCGTCAGCTGGGTCCTGTTGCCCAAACTCTCGCTGTCCCTTTTGGTGCCATGGGAGTCGTGCTTGTGTGTGTGTGATGCCCACCCCAGCGTGGGGCAAAGCTCCTTTTCTTTAAGATGGAGACAAAAGATTACCGTTGAAAGAACAAAGGTAGGAGCCAGCTTGTCTAAATAAATGACAAATTCGTCTGTTGGAGGGAAGCTTGTCTAGCAAAGCGGTAGCTAGAAAGCAAGTGAGAATCGTGTGGTTTGGGGGGGGCACCTATGACCTGGAGTACCATTTCCTGAAATATAACTTAATTTCCCTTTGGAAAGTAAAAGCTGCTCCTCCCTCCCTCTGGCTCTACCGTGTATTGTTGAAAGGGGCCGCTTGGTGTTTTATTTCTCCTCCCTGCCACCCCCATTAGCCCAGCAGGGTTGAAAAGCCTTTTTTTTTTTGAGATGGAGGTGAATTAACGCTGCCTGTGCTGCTTCCCTCTGCTCACACAGAGTTTCCTTCTTTGTTTTCCCCCAGACGAGGTATCAGACTCGTCCTTGCCCTTTTTTGATTACTATGTAATAGCGGTGATTAAATGTATTATCTCGCTGCATCCCTGCGGACTCTGCCTTGTTTAAAAAGCAGAGTGCTCCCAGAGCAGAAAGATACCTTACATCTGACCTAAATCTTACTCTTCTGGGAAAGTATTGTTTATTTTCCCCCAAATTAAGAAGGTGGCGCAGCAGGCAGGATGCTAATTCTGGTTTCCCTGTCGCCAGCTCCCTCTGGGGTCGGTTTTGAGCAAGTCCCGTAATCGCTGAGCTGGAATAGGGGCTGTTGACACGCTCCCTTCCCGGGGCTTGGTGATGGTTGAGAGCAGGCTGGAAAAAGGAATGCTCGCAGCATATCCCCAGAGTAGGTCCCAATAGCTGTAAAGCTGGACTTAAAATTCATCGACACCCTGGAAAACCCAGTGCCTTGGTGTTTCTGGAATAGGTGTTGCTGTCTGGGAGCGGGGATCGGCTTAAATGTTAAATCATGGAAGTGTTTTGGTGGAAAGCGGGAGTAATGCAGAGCTGTAAAATCAATGGTCTTCAGCCAACGGTAGGATTAATTTTCAAATGGCAGAACCTTGTGCAAAGCCAATGTGCCAGAAGATGCTGCTGTAGGGAAGGAGGGTCTCCCCAGCTCTTCTGCAGGTTACAGGGGCAGGTCTTGCCATCAAATATTCCGGAAAGCGGTCTTGTCCAAAATGCATTCAGCAAAAATAAGTCTGCCCCTTCTTCTGCTGGGAGACTTGAGATAACCTCATTCTTCCTCCTCCCCCCGAGATAGTTTTGCTGTAAACCATATGGAAAAGCAATAACAGGAATACCGGCTGGCCAGCGTCTCACCCGGCTGCGTTAGCCCTCGCTTGTACGTGCCTCGTTTCTACCCCCTTCCCTGAAGCTGGAGGTAGTTTTGCTGAACTTGCTCACTGATTTATTTTCTAATTTTGATTTTTGCAGTTCCGTGGCGCTCTGTGTCTCCCAGGCGGTTTGATAAGAACGACCAAAGAGTTTGCGTGTCTGCTCTACCTCAGAGTCGGCATTTCTGGGGGAGCAGGAGGGCAGGGCTCCGGCCAGAGGGCAGGTCTCAGGAGAGGGATGGTGGGGGAAGAAATACGGCCAGCAGTCAGGAGCAGATGCTGGAAATTTCTCGCTCGCTGTCCTTTTCGTCTTCAGAGTTTCCACCCTTTACTCCTACCATCTGCCTACTGGTCCGTGGGCTGTCTCCATCCTCTGCTGCTGAAGACATCGTGCATCTGAGTGTCATTTATTTGACTTGGGGTTTTTTTATTTATTTCAAACGTTTTTCAGTGGAGAGAGTAACTCGCTGTCAGTCGAGATGTATTCCTGTTTCTGTGCACATTTAGACAGGGTTTTGTTTGTCGCTGCTCTTGTGACCACTGATCTTTGGTCAAGGTCTGCTGTGCTGACGAGACACAAAGGAAAACGAGTTTCTTCCCAGCCTGGGTGAGTTATGTTGGTTTTGGATTGGTGTTATCCCAAATAATTAGTTGCTGTGAAGTGCGTCTTTTCCTGGAATTGCTGGGATTAAGCCCCAAATGGTGGATCCAGAGTTTCAGTGAGGTCAGTGCTTGTCTGCTGACGTGATCACTGACCTGTGCTAACTGACCTCCAGGTGGTGGAGGTGGAAGCCCAAACCGCGTCCTCTTTTGTACTTCCTCTTCTCCCCTTCTTCTCACCTCTGCAGAAGGCAGAGGAGTTGCTTGTTTTGTTTTTTGGGTTCTTTTTTTATTGCTTGTAGATGTCCTGCCTGGCCTCAGCTCTCTTCTGGGTACTTAGAAAATGCTGGTAACCTTGTGCGTGGAAACCTGTTCTTAATTCTGCCCATGACCTCTTGGATTAAAAAATTGCTTTATTTCTCCATGGCTAGGTGTGCTGACCTCCTCGCAAAGCCCTTGGCAGTGTGCTGGTGAGGAGAGATTGAGGAAGGGTTTACTGTTTCTGCAAAGCAGCGAGAAGTGTCCAGATAACGTTACAGAGATTGCGTCTCCTCTATCTTTCTCTCGGCCTTTTCCCAACGCGTCACCCACTTGCCGGCATGGACACGTCAGCAGTATCCAGTGACTTCCAGGAGTGTCCTGTGCCTCCATCAACAGGCTCGTAAAACAAGTGTAGGGGAGAGGGAGGAAGATGTGCTAATCCGGGGCAGTAAAATCAGTCATGCGTACATCAGCTGCCGACCGCTAACGGTGGTGGGAAAGATAACCCCGAACAGGAATCTACAGCGTGCGAGAGCTCTTTATCTAGAAACTGAATTCACGAACTCTCTTACAGCAGCTTTGATGCCATTGGTTTAATGTCCTTAACATAATTTATCGGAACAAATCTATTGATGCAGAGAATTTCAAAATTATTACTCACTGCTTGGCCTTCTGGCCAAGATCAAGTGTTTGTAAGTGTTTTATCTTCCTCTGGAGGGCCGTGTTCTGCGCTGGCAGGGGCGGGCTGCGTGATCTCACGGGTTTTCTTCCATCTCCAGCTGCTGTGATTAAGAGCGTTGGCTTTGACTCTTAGCTCGGGCCGGGCTTCTACAGTTTTCCACAAGAGCTTCCTGAGAGAAGCAAATGAAATATTTAGGCTCTTATCTTCCAGAGCCGTGGAAGAGGTTTTTACTGCGTGCGACTAAGATGCCTTGCTCAGAAGCGTTTTGCTTGTGAAGTTTGGACCTTTGTTTTCTTAACTAGTAGAAATAGGATTTCTTTTCATGTTTCTTTAACTTTCTTGGGGAAAATACCTCTTGCTTCTTCAAGTAGCTGAAGTATCAGTTCACCGCGACAACTGTATAACCTTTTTGTTTTTCCTCGTATAGATTTCAGCTTTTTGTGCTGCTCGGTGATGTCATTTCGAAGAGGTAGACGTACTGCATATATATGCTTAAAGAAAAGCATGGTTTCTGCCTCTCCAGTAACCAGCAGCAAAATGCCATATTATGTAACTGTCTTGGCTTTTGAGGATTGACAAAACTTGGTGGGTTTTTTTTCCCCTAAATAAGCCGCTACCGCTCTCAACAAAAGCTGCTGTTTTATTGAAGTGTGTTGTGTAAGCGCTCTCCTGACATCTAAACAGCTCTCCGCATCGCTGTGCGCACCAGCAGGATTGTTCCAGCGGGGCTTTTCTGCTTTGGTTTCTGCCTGGTTTGCATTTTGAAGGAAAGAAATCTCGCNAATTGCAGCTAGAGAAAAAAATGTGTGGGGGGATTTCTGCGCGGACAGCGACTTGGATGTGTCCGTGGAGGCTCCAACATACTACACGTCCTCCAGGTAGTGTTTGGTGGGTCTAAGGCTTGGGCTCACGCCCGAATTCTGTGTGTGCGGAAGTGCTCTTGGCGATGGTGCCGCCGCCTGCAGGCAGAGTCCAGGTGAGGAGGGAGAATATTCCCATTTTTGAGCATTAAGAGGACCTGTCTGGGGCAAACCCCACTGCCTCTCTCATCCTGGCCGCTCGTTTGGTGGAGATGAAGCCCGTGGTCAGGAGCAGGGCTGGGGAGGGAGGGCAGTGCATGCTGGTGTGATGTGTCCTGGCGCTTGGCTTGCCCTGCTCAGACGCCGGAGAGTTGAGCTTGATGATGTGTTTGGGTGTGCTAACATTTTCACTTTTTATTTTTGTCTAAAACATGAGGCGCAGCTCAAATCTGTCTGAGCAGCTCTATTTAAAAATAGAGCAAAGCGAGTATTTGTTCTGGCTATACCAAATTAGCATGCTCGTTTGCTAGACAAGTGAGGATCTGACCCGAATGCCTTGGTACGTGCTCCTTCCAGTGAAATATTTGTCTGCACCGTTTGACCAGGTGCCATCGCCACAACTTTTTAGCTTTTTTTCCTAGCGTTTATTTCACAGTCGGTAAGAGTATCCTATCTGTTGCTGGCTGAAAGTAATCCTGGACAGCTAAGGCTGGCGGAAGGCAGCTATTTATTTAGGTTGATTCAGCTTCCAGTAAACAGCTCTGAGGAATGCTCTGAAATCGCCCGTAGGGGTTGCTCCCAGAATCGTGAAAGAAAGGAAAAAGGGAACTTCTGGGGACATCATGAATTCATTTTTTGGACAGGACTTTCTAACCCTGATCTGTTTCCTTTGGCCAGAATTAACTGTTCAGGTCTTTCAAGCCGTTTTTCAGTTGTCAATTTGGGTCAGAATTATGGCCGCCGGTCTTTCATTTTAAAGAGGTGCTTAAACAGATGCAGAAATAGCAGCTTTTGGGAGATTATTTAATTTTGTTACATTTATGCCATTGAACTTAACACCTTCGCTTCTCCGAGCAGAGTGTGTGTGGGATGACACAAAACTGCCTTTACATAGCAATAAAAAGAGGTGGAGATAACTGAAACGCTTTCATATGGAAACCTCTGAGTTTCATTCTCTGGCCTCAGCTAGTAACGCTTTGGTAATGGAGAGAGCTTGTTTTTGCAGGAGGACGCATGACAGACCCGTACGTAGCTTCGGTCCTGCCTCGGAGCCGAGCGGACCTCGTCAGCTGCGTGTTCATCCTTGCACTCGGGCGTGAATAAGCGTTTTTTATCATGGTCGAACAGGAATTACCTATTTCCCAACCAGCAGCAAACTTGTTTGGAAACTAGCGGGAGGGAGGGAGGGGGAGCTTCCTGCCGCGGAAACTGGGTGTGCTGGGAGAGAAGCGATGCTGCGACCGCACCGAGGCTCTGACCGCAGGCTGCGGCTTTCCCTTGTTGACTCACCCTTTCTTGTAACCGGCCTGGTTGGGAGGATCGTCGTTGTCGCTTCCCAAATCACTACATGAAAGGGCGAACCGAGACACCGCGGTCTTGGGGCGGTGGGGGAAGAGGAGAAGGTGAAGCCGGTGCTCTGGTTTGTGCCGAGATGCTGTATGACTTCCTCAAAATCACAGTGACACCTCTAAGATAAAGATATCCCGTGGTGTCACGGGACAAATCAGATGTGCTTTGGGATGCCAGCTCTCCCAACCAAGGCTTGTTGTATATTCTCACTTTTTATGTTTGGTGCATGTGATTAAAGCAGCACAGAGAGAAGATTTGCTGCTGGGTCCTCTGGCGAGAGAGCTTTAGTTAAATCCTAGTGGAATACGGTTTTGCACGGATGATTAAATATTAACACAGCAGATCTCCAAGGTGATGAGGCTGGTGGTGCTGCTTTGGGATTGCTTAAATCATGGGGCTTTTAGAGGTTTCAATTTACATAATTACTGATACTTGCTTAAAAAAGGGCTTAATTGCTGTTGAACAGGTGTTATATTGTGGTGTCCAGGATGTTTCTTCTGTCCCTCTGTTCTGATGGATCTTGACAAGTTCAAAAGCCTTGTGGCAAGGTGACAGAGCCGACCTTTATGGGTTTCTTCATAACATACAAAGTCCCAGAAGCTTCCTTCTAGCTGGAGATGCTCCCGGATCAGGGCTGGTGGCGAGGGGAAGAGGGAAGGGATGCGAGAGGTGAAGTGGGGTGGCCAGCCCCGAGCGCACCGGGGGGGCAGGGAGGAGGAGGAGAGCTGGCTGCAAGAAACTTCAAACGCAAAAATTAGAGCTTGTTGGGACAAACTTTCTTGTCTCCAAAGGGGGATGAGAGGGGGCGGGAAGGCGGTTGGAGCCAGTTGTTCTGTGCTCGCTTTGTTTAGCTAAAAGCGTTTGTCACAGAATTTTTTTGTTCTTCTTGTTTGCTTGTTTAATATGTATTGAAATGAGAACTTTGATCATTTGATAAGGCGATCAGAAGGCTGCTGGATCTTGCTGTTGAGTGCCTCTGTTCCTTTTGCTGAAATGCAGTTGTTGTAGAGCTGTAGCGCCTGATGAAATCACAGCGTGAGTCTTTACACCGGTTGTAACAGGCGAGCAGAAGGGGCTTCTCTGCTGAGCGAGCGGTGGGTGGACCCAGAAGGATTTGATGTAGTAATGCTTAATCTGGTAAAACAATTACTGGACGCCGGGGGAAGTGACCCTCCGCTTACTCTGTGGTGTGATGGGGTGGTGCTTTTGGGTGGGGATGGTTTTATAAGTCTGTGGTCATCGCTTCCACCTAAAAAAAGCCAGTTGCTGTGTCTGAAGCAGAAGGTAAAACAAAGTGAAAGAGCTTGTCTGGCTTTCTGAGCACATCACTATTTTATGCATCTGCCTGGCGGCGGCAGTGTCCCTGTCCTGGCAGCTCTTGGCCTCGCTGGTGTTGGTCTCCATCTGCCTTTGTGGTGTAGACAGACATCGCAGAGGGGCAGAGTCATCTATTTGCTTTTTGTTTTTTTCCTTACTGCGTCCAAAAAACACCAAGACAGGAATCCAGGCCTAAAAGATAAAAGTTAGTACATCACCTCGCAGATATTTGACACCATGGTAATTATGAAAATCCCTGGGCTTGGTTTCAAGTGGAAAGGGTGATGTTCTGGGCCTTTTAATAACAGGTCCTGGAAATAATTTGAAGATAAAGCGTGGTCAGCACATCTACTGAAACACTGCGGAGCACTTGGCCCTCCCAGTTCTAATTAATAGATGGCAATAATCCTGCACAGCCGTGTAACTCCATCAAAGGCAGGGACATTGCTGATATCACCTCTGAAGATGGTCTGGCATGTCGGTGTGCCCCAGAGGAGAGCTGGGAGCCAGCTGAGCGGGCCAGAGCAGACCCTGGTCGGTAGCATCGGCACAAAAGTGAGTTTGGCTGGCAAGCGGTAAGCAGAATAGCATTTCCTTGTGGCTTGACAAAAATTCTCTCTGCTGTAAGAGGAGAAGCTGGGAAGAAATCAGCCATGAGTCAGTGCTTTTTTCAGATGCCTTTAAATGTTCAAACCAAGGCGGTGCGTCAGGCTTTTTTGTGATGCATAATAATGATTAGCCCTTTCTGACTGTGGCTTCTTTCTTTTGACAGGGTCATCTACTTTCAAAAAATCACTCACCCCTGAGGTAAGTTTCTGACCGACAAGCTGGTTTGTTCCCTGACTGAGAGAATGCCCAATTTCAGACTTGAATGAGATTGGAAAAATAGCAGAGAAGTTAGGGGTAAAGCAGGCAGTGGTAAGTACAGTAAGCTGCAGATACTCATTTGGGCAATCAGAACATCTCTCCTTACAAAGAGAATCTCTGCTTAAAAACCCAGCTTGCCCTGAAACTGGACAATTCTCGTGCCACCAAAACACCACGCAGATCTTCTGCCGCGAGCAAGACGTTCAACTCGTTTTGACTGAGAAACACCATTTAACAACCACGTGTGTTAAAAGACGATGAGTCAAGTGAGCTCTTGCGGCATGAATCAGAGCAGAATTTGCCGCCTTCCTAAAATGTTTCCTCAAAGACTTGGCCTTACTGGCAGAAAGCATGGTGACCAGCTGTGGCTGGTCCAGACTCGCTTAGAGCTGATCTGTTTGTGATGAGGGTGATTAGAAAAAAGCAAACCCTTCCAGGTGGTCTTGCACAAAGGTGTTTCTCTCTAATTAGACATCTGGCCTCAATCACACAGGAGTCAAAGGGTTCTCAGGAGGCATTTCAATGCCATCACTGTCCCGGAGGCCAGCCTGTACTGTGTCCTCCCTTTGCACGTGTGCGGGGACGTGGGACTTCAGCTCCATCTTTGAGAACGGCAAAATTACACCAGGTGGTTCTGGGCAGCCACCGGCCTCTACAACAGTGGGTTTTACATCCTCGGTTCTTACCATCTTTTACTCCACCCCTAGATGCCGGGTTCCTCTGGGCAGCCAGGCTCACAGACGATAAAGAAAGGGCACAGAGGAGTGGACTCCACGGGCGAGACTACCTATAAAAAGGTAAGTTGCCTCTTGTACAACTCATCTGATGGTTGTCATTCTCTTTGCGATGCAAGTGCTGCCCAGAGCAGCAGCGTGTCTCATGAGGTTTGGCGTTAGACAGTGGGTAACGTCTGTGACAGCGGCTGAAGATCTCAAAGGAAAGGAACCAAAGGACTGAATGTGCGCTTCTTAGCTTCTGTTGTGGAGCCTTCTAAAGAGAGGATTATTTTTAAACTTTGCCCATTAGCAACACTTCCTAGGCCTCTTCTGGCTTATTGGGTGCTTTCTGTGCTCTTTGGGCACAATAGTTTCTATAGATCTTGTGGCATTACTGGAATTTGCTTTACAAAGGGGAGATTGTTTGGGTATTTTTAAAGAGTCTGTAAATGTGGGTATTTTGTGGATGCTGCTTCCAGTTTGGTGGGCTTCATCGGAATGGCCTGACTTTCTCTGAAGTGAGATTGACTTCCAGGATGTAGATTAAATGGGTCACGGCTTGATATGGGAATGTCACCGCGTTGTGTAAGTGAAGCGTCTGGTCTGAGATCTCGGATTCAGATGTACCTCCATCTGTCCGTCGGGTGACGGAGAGGAAGGGAGGAATTCAAATGGTGTTTCCACAGAAGCTGGCTTTTGTTATACAGCCCTTTTTGAAATGGTTTATGTCTCCAGGATTGGGATCCGGCTTTCAGTTTCCCAGCAAATTCAGAGATAGAAGGTTAGACTGCAGTAATAGGAGAGAAAAGTAGAAGCCAATGGAAAATGCCTGAAATGTTTCTTGCAAGGGTCCCAGAATCCTGGTGGGACACTGCATGGGATTTATCTGGGAATGAGACTAATGGACAGTCTGTGTGTTTTCAATCCCATCCTTTTCCAGGGGTGGTACGTTGTTTTTTAAAATTCTTTGCCCTATAAAAGCGATTGTAAACAGGCAGTCAGCTGCTCAGCTGATGGTGCTGGCTAATAGAAGAGAAAAATACTTGTTCCTTGGCAACCTGGCCCTGTGGCTCTGTGCTCACAAACAAGGCAGCAATGCCGCGCCGTGTTGGTGAGATCTGTTTCTCATCAGTGAGGCTGTCCTGGGAGTTTAAGCGGGGCTAGGTGAGCTGAGCCGAGATCTGTTTTCAGGCAACTTTAGCCTTTTAGAGGGTAAGGAAGGAAAGTGGAGTCAAGTTCTTCCTCCATCCCCATCTAATACTGAAGTGAATGTCAAATACAAACAGGTAGCTGAAGTAGGAAAGGCCGTTGTCTTACAACAAACTGGAGTTACTGCCAGTTTTTGTTGCTCTCTCTTCAGGGCAGGTCTCTTGCAGCTATGATAACAGAAAAACAGTTAAGTGGGAGAAATGTTCCTGTTTGTTTTACAAGGCTTGATGAGGATGTGTGTCTGGGGAAAAAACTTGAAGTGTTTGTCCCCTAGATACTGCGGTGTCCTCTGTTGCCAAATGCTTTGATCCACAGTGATTTCTTGCATGTGGCAGGGGGCTGGGCTTTGGTTAGCTCAAGGAAACAAACACAAACTGGTTGGATCGTGAGCCCTGGATCTTGTTCTGCGTCCAGTTGCTTTATGTATAAGCCAAGTGAAACGTCCATGAGCTGCAGCACACAAATCCAACCTGCACCTGCTCTGCAGCCTCAACATTTCCAGCAGGCTTTACAGCAGAGTTCATACCTCTGTGCTCTGGGAACTGACAGGCCGTATAACACGGGGGTGCTGAGCAGATCTCATCTGGGCTGTTCCGGGAAAGAGCCCATAGCACGAGCTAGACCGAAGCACGTCTCAGTGGTCTGAGATGAGATCACGTGCTTCGTGGACAGAAGAGGACTCTTGATGTGAGTAGCTGTTACAAGAACACAGTCCTGCATTGTTCTTGGGCAGTTTGTGCAGAGGATGCAGGAGTGGGATTCATGTCTCTGCTCCTTATTTAAAAACGACAGTGAACTCCTTAGGGTTAAAGAGCCACGACCTAGCCGGAGAGGCAGACCAGACAGAAGCGTGTGTTGTGTGCTGGCCACGCCTGCCTTGTCCTGCAGAAGACCCGAGTCTGTGCCCAAGCTGGGGAAGCGCAAGCTTCAAAGCGTATAGTTCCAAGACCTAGCAGACCAAGGTGTCGAGAAGTGTGTTTATTCCTAGGGGCACAAGATAATCCGTCCCTGGATGTTTTCCCCCTCTGACTGCAGGGTGTAGAGATGAGTGCTGTGGGAGGATGAATGAAATTCAGTCCTTTTAAGGACAAGCTGGATGTTGATTCCAGTTAAGTCATTTACTGCTCAACCACCCAGGGTACAAATACCGAGTAGGATGCTGTCAGAGATGGAGGGGTGTTCCCATCGCTGAAGTGAGGTTAGTCAATGAGAAAGAAATGACAGAAGCTGGAACCAGTAGGTGTAAAATACCCCAGCTAACTGTGCTGTTTTAAACTGGGGGCTGTCTTTAACTCCTTTCATTTGGATTTCCAGTCTGTTGCTCCACATTGTCTAACTCGTTTTCTCTGCCCCTCCAGACAACATCATCTGCCTTGAAAGGTGCCATTCAGCTGGGCATAACTCACACAGTTGGAAGCTTGAGCACCAAACCTGAAAGAGATGTTCTCATGCAAGATTTCTACGTAGTAGAGAGTATTTTCTTCCCAAGGTTGGTGCTTGCTTTCCTCTCTCTCTGGTGCTTTGATAGTGGGTAGCAGCGTTAGTTCCTAACCCTACTTCCACTTGAGGAAGCTGCACCAAACCAGGACACAGTTGACTGCAGGAGGGGGCGCGGGTGTCTGGAGCAGAGCTACTCAGTGCACTGCTTACAGACCAACTCGTGCTCTTGCCTGCGACCTGTGTCTGAAGAACCCTGGCTTTTCCCCATACGTGACCGTCCTTTGTTGTGTGAACAAATGCTGGCCTGCTGTTGTGTGTGCCTACGTGTGTCCCTTTGGGTGGGTGCTTTCTAGCCCTCAGGTGTGTTAGAAGCAGCCAGCTAGTGGGTGTTTGCTTTTGGGGCATTTTCTTAAGAAATGTTTCAAGTACAAATACTTAAACGTCCTTCTCTTCTTGATCAGTGAAGGGAGTAACCTGACCCCAGCTCATCACTACAATGACTTTCGGTTCAAAACCTATGCTCCAGTGGCCTTTCGCTATTTCCGAGAGCTGTTTGGGATTCGACCAGATGACTATCTGGTAAGTTGGTGGTTGGACCAGGTTCCCTTTTGTTGTGTACTCTGTGTGACGGGTGTTTGTCCTCTTCCCCCTCTCGGAGCTGCAGAGTGCTGTGAGGCCCTGTGACAAGCTCTGTAAGCACGGCAGTGGATGCTGCTGTGACCCTGGGGTTCGCCTCTCTTGATGTTTACAAGGGAGGGCCTTCGCGCTGAAGTTTCCTGTTGATGTGTCTCACCTCTGCGTTTCTCACCTTGTCCTCAGTACTCGCTCTGCAGTGAGCCACTCATTGAACTTTCAAACTCTGGGGCCAGTGGATCCCTCTTCTACGTATCCAGCGATGATGAGTTTATCATCAAAACGGTTCAGCACAAAGAGGCTGAGTTCTTACAGAAGCTGCTGCCTGGCTACTACATGGTAAGCCGCTTGGGCGAGGCTTTCTCTGCAAGCTCGGGAAGGGTCCCCCAAATGTACAAGTGTGACAGATATTGCTGTGTACTCCTGGTAGATGTGAGTGGAGGTTTGATCTGTGCTCCAGCTGAGTGGCAGCTTGTCTCTCAACTGTCCAGTGACAAAGACAGTCACAGACTAACACAGGCTGCCTGGGTATCACGAGCCTGGCGTGCTGCGCAGGGGGCTCGGGTTGCACTTTGTGACTTGGACCCTTTTGGAAGGTTGCAAGCTGCTTCGTGACCAGCTGTGAACTGTTTGTTGCTTCTGTGCTACGCAGCGTCACGCCCATGGTACTTTGTCTTGCAAAGCTGTACTTGTGTTTCCCTTCCCAGCACTGTGCTTGGTTCTGTCTGCAAAGATAAAGAGTTGAAGAACTTTGATTGTAAGTTTCTAGCAGCAGCAGCAGCTTTGAGAGTAAAGGTGTATTAATTTTATGAAAGTGGCTATAGCAAAAAAGGCTTTATCAGTTCTGGAGCAAAGTCAGATCCCGCCCTGAACACAATGTGTGTGTGATCTGACTGCTCATGTTTGTGTCCAGCCTTTACAAGCCACATCTGTCAAAGGGAATTTAGCCATGAGACAGTCTTGCCATACAGAAATCCCGCAGGACTTTTGATGCTGTTGGGGTCACTAGCTGAATTCCTTAAACTGCTTCTGAAGCCGCAAATATTTATGCTGTGATTATATCCCAGAACCACATAGTTTTTCTTCAGAATTCTGTCTAGTGCCTTCTGCAGCCATGAGAGTTTAGATGCATCTCTACCCTGACGTATTTAGCTTGACCTAAGTGCCCAGTTTAAAANCCGATCTAAAGATAAAGAGTTGAAGAACTTTGATTGTAAGTTTCTAGCAGCAGCTTTGAGAGTAAAGGTGTATTAATTTTATGAAAGTGGCTATAGCAAAAAAGGCTTTATCAGTTCTGGAGCAAAGTCAGATCCCGCCCTGAACACAATGTGTGTGTGATCTGACTGCTCATGTTTGTGTCCAGCCTTTACAAGCCACATCTGTCAAAGGAAATTTAGCCATGAGACAGTCTTGCCATACAGAAATCCCGCAGGACTTTTGATGCTGTTGGGGTCACTAGCTGAATTCCTTAAACTGCTTCTGAAGCCGCAAATATTTATGCTGTGATTATATCCCAGAACCACATAGTTTTTCTTCAGAATTCTGTCTAGTGCCTTCTGCAGCCATGAGAGTTTAGATGCATCTCTACCCTGACGTATTTAGCTTGACCTAAGTGCCCAGTTTAAAAAGGCAAAGCACAAATCTTCCTTTGCTCCAAAGCCTCCCCAGCTTAGCTTCTGTGTGAATGAGCAGTAAACTCCTTCCTTCCTGCAATCTTCATCTGACCCATTCAGCTTTGCAGAGAGGTTATTAACAACTGCAGACATCACCCATCTGTTCCGGGTGTTCACCTGCCCTTGTCTCATAGCTTCTTTGGCAATGGCTTTGAATCCTTGCCAGCTCTGTTTCAACATAGAAGCACAGGAAGGAGCAAATAACTCCTCTAACTGGCATGCGAATAACCAGAATTTCTTTGTCTTTGGCATTTCAGAATTTGAACCAGAACCCAAGGACGCTGCTGCCAAAGTTTTACGGCTTGTACTGTGTCCAGGCCGGAGGCAAAAACATTCGCATTGTTGTGATGAACAACCTACTGCCGCGCTCTGTCAAAATGCACCTGAAATACGACCTGAAGGGCTCCACCTACAAGCGCCGAGCATCCCAGAAGGAGCGAGAGAAGGTCTTCCCAACATACAAGGACTTGGATTTTATGCAGGACATCCCTGATGGCCTCTTCTTAGACTCTGACATGTATAATGCTCTGTGCAAAACGTTACAGAGAGACTGTTTGGTAAGTGGCAGGGTGAAGGGCGGTGTGGAGAGTTCTTGCCTTTTTTCTGAGCCTTTCCCATGAAAGGGAGATGACAGCTGCCACCCTTGTAGCCTCTGCCTGTCTGCTTAGAGAACCTGGGGGTTTATTTGGTGGTGGTGTGGACAGGAAGCAGGATGTGGACACCAGTTTGGTTCAATACTTCCAACCTGAATTAAAGCCAGCGCTGCCCCTAGAGGTGGAGGAAGCACCCTCTGCCAAGGTTGAGCTGTGAAGCTGGGCAGGATCTGGGGAGAGGGGCGGGATGCTTAACTGAGTCTGGTCTCAAGTTGGGCGGCCATGCAGAAGTCAGTGTTCGCCCCTGGCTCGGGTCCCCGTCTGCACAGGAGTACCACCGATGGCTTCCCTCTAACTCCCTTTGGCGACGGTAGATGGGCTGACTGTGCACGAGCTGTGGATTAAAAGCCATCAATACGCTCGGGGCTCTAGGCAAAAATGCTGAGTACGCTTCTGAAAATGTCTGCTCTGACAGTTTCACTGGGCTTGCAATAATGAGTGAACCTTTGTTGACTTTCTGCCCAGGTCCTGCAGAGCTTTAAAATCATGGATTACAGTTTGCTGGTTGCAATCCATAACATCGATCTGGCACAGAGAGAGCACGCGATAGCAGATGGGACATCCCAGACCGATATGCGGCGACCTGCTGCCCAGAAGGCCCTCTACTCGACAGCCATGGAATCCATCCAAGGAGAGGCCCGGCGAGGTGGCACCATAGAAACAGATGACCAGTGAGTCTGTCGGTGTTACTGTTCCCAGTGAAATACTGCGAGGAGTGGGGGTAAAACCCAAGCTTGGCTAATGGAGACTTAATTTAGATGCAGACTGGGCTATGTGGGGTTGCTGTCACACAGGGCAGAGAGGTCTCGATGTGAAATTTTGTGCTTTTATCTTTGATTTCCCTTCCTTAATGCATAAAAGATTTTCTTACCTTCCAGATGGCATTTGAGAGTTCTCTGCCCACCGGTTATTGGCAGCTTGCACTAGTTATTTCCATCCCCTTCTAAGAGGCATAGCGTGTGCTTTGTTAGATCAGACTAACAGCCCATAAAGTCCAGCTGCCATCTTAGTATGGATGGTAGTAGACGGTCTTTACACCTGTTTGGTCTCTGCTCATGGATGAGTTAGGATTAATCCTCATCTGCAATAAAATTATCATACGGAGGGAAAAGGGGTCAGTTCTTGGGAGCTTAGTTAACTTACTGAAATAGCATTTTGCTCTGACTTGTCTTCCCCAATTTGTTAGCGGAACAGTAGGTGCCTCCCGCATGTTGACGCTTGTTGGATAGTTCGCATGAGATTCAGCCCACGCTAGGCTGCGTGAGAGAGGCAGTGGGGTGTGAGAACACCCTGGTTCATGTTTGTGCCCTGTCCTCTTCTAGGATGGGAGGCATTCCAGCCCGCAACGCGAAGGGGGAGAGGCTGCTGCTCTACATCGGCATCATTGATGTGTTGCAGTCCTACAGGTAAGAAACATCTGGTAACAGCTTTGTATCACCTAAGGGTGAAGACCGCTTTCCAGCATTGCCTGCCCCTGCTTGGTTGTCAAGATTGGCTTTCTAGAAATTGTTAAGACAGAAATAAACATTTTTTTTTATTTCTGTTTTCTTGAAGTTGGGCATTTGGGGATCAATTTCTGGATCTTGCTTACTGTATTTGCTTCATGTTCCTGGAATAGATTTACTCTCACAAAGTTGTTTTTGTGTGCTGTGGTTGTTGTACACAGGCACTGTGCAGGAAGTGGCAAGGAAAAAACAAGTGGTGGCTTAAAATGGCCATAACCACTTCTCCCTGTAAAATGAAAAATGGCTGTAAGGCTTACCTTTTCTTCTGTTTATATTAAAATGCAATATGCAGAGGGTTACATAAGCAACGTCTCTCTTAAATGTCACTGCAAGTTAACTGCCCTTGATAATTAGCCTGTGAAACTCTCCCCATGGGAGAGTGAACTGTGCAGTCAGCCCTGGTGTCTGTGGCACAGTCTTAGAAAAATGGGACAATGAAGAGAATTTAAAGCCAAAGTAGTCTGTGTCTGGGGTTGGTTTGCCACTGTGGTCAGAAGCCAGGCTCGGTACTGAGCGAGCATGATGTGATACAGACTGGGGACTTGGTGTGAAAATTGTTCTTAATGCTTTCATTTGTCAGATTTGTCAAGAAGCTGGAGCACTCTTGGAAGGCCCTTGTACACGATGGGGTAAGTAGAAAAATATCACTTAACTTGTTTAGCAAGAACACCAGCGTCGCCTTAAACTGTGCCCACTGTCCTTGCTCCTTCTGGGCATCGGATCCTGGATTTCTAAGGCATGTGTGTGTTTGCCCTCTTATATAAAAGTATTACTAGGTACTCTCAAAAATGAGAGTTTTGTTAACACTGGGCATCTACTCTTTCAGTAACGAGTATTGCTTGCTTTGCATATAATGCCTACTGTTTGTAGCTAATCTGCTTCTCACAGCTGCTAGTGAGAGCGACTCTGAGAGTCCCTGATTGTTCCCAGTCCACCATAGCATGTGTTTCAAGGCTAACAGCCTGAGAGAAGCTCATGTTAACCTTGATTACCTGTTTATTCAGATTCACACGTTAATGTTTGTCTCTTGGACTTCTAGGATACTGTATCTGTGCACAGACCCAGCTTCTACGCCGAAAGGTTCCAACGGTTCATGTGCAACACAGCATTCAAGAAAATACCACGTAAGTACCTCCGCAGCTGCACTCTTGGCCACTGCCATGGCTTCTGTCTTCTCCCTGCTCGGCAGCTGTGGTTTGGGAAGGTGGATGATAGCGTGTAAGAGCTTTAGGAAGTGTCTTGTGCTGTGTCACCCCTTCCTTCCTCCCTCCTAGATTGTTCTTGCCTCACAGATGTGACCTTAGAGGAGCTGTTTGATCCATCAGCTTGTTCCTTCAGGGCTCAGCCCTCGCAACAGCCTCTGTCACTGGAAAGTTGCTGTGTTGGGTTTTTTACTCCTTCCTGAACGTGTTAGAAAAATGTTTTCTGGTTTTTTTTGTCTTTAAGTAAAGCCATCCCCTTCTAAGAAGAGCCGGTCTGGCACAACAGTTCCTCGGCGGAGCTGTCAAGGAGGAGTGCCTTCCCAGTCGCACATGTCGTGCGAGACAAAAGCACAAGTAACGACAGAGGCGGATATAGAGCAAGGTTGGTGCCTGGGCTGAAAACAAAAAAAACCCACCAAAACAAAACATGCTTAGAGAAGTTACTTTTCAGCTTGTATTTGTCTAATAGAAGCTTGCTGCCCCTGCGGAGCTGTGCAAGACTGTTTTCTGGGGCTGTGAGTGCAAGAAATCAAATAGGGCCAAAAATTCGTATTCACCAAATGGCCCTTTGACAGCACCGTGAGAGAGCCTGGAGGAGCAGCAAGCCCTTCAAACACTTGGCTGTTTCCAAGTATGCTGTTGCAACAAATGCGGGGCAGGATGCATTTTCATATTCCAGTAAAAGCCAGTCTTTACTTGCAAGCAGGATAGAACCAGGTTGTGGAGGTGGGGAATGGTTTCTTCATGGGATCTTTCAGCCTTGTCCAAGCATCCAGCGTGGCCCACGCTCCCCCAGAGAAATGCGCTGAGGCTGTGTGGCAGTCCCGTGTGCCTGATCTCTTCCCAGCAGCTCGTGCCCATGGCATTTGTGCCAGGGGAGAAGCTGGGCTGGGTGGTCATGTGGAGACTTGGAGTTGGAGCAGGGAACTGTCTGCAGGGCTGGTTCTTCAATGCGCGAGTGTCTTAGATCTGTCTTGGGTGGGATCCAGCACGGATCCCGACCCGTGGCTAGTGTGGGAGCTCGTGTCACACGATCCCACTTGTGCTGGTGATGGAACAGTCTGTGCTTCAACTCAGGTTCCCACCTTGGTCGCCCAGATCTCCTGCCCAGGACCCTGCCGGTAGACGAAGCTAACAGCGACTCCATCGCAACAACCCTGTCTACTTCTTCCTTGGGCAGCGGAGGCCTCAACTCGCCCGCAAACAGGTAAGGTGCTTGTTGTTTTGGTGCATGGCAGGCCAGCGGCTCCTGCGAGTCAGGTTCGTGAGCCATGGGAGGACTTTGTGCTGCTTTATGGATGTTTCGGTTCTTGGCATGCTTGCAGAAACCCGTTTGAGTGGTCCGTGTGTTGTTGAGCAAGTTCAGTGCTGTTGGTTCAAGCATGTGCGAGGGGGGACCATTGTGTCACCGACAGATGACATGATCTTGCATCTTCTGCTTCGGCTGTGTGGGGGTCCCAGTGGCTTTTAGTTCCTTGTGTGTTCTGTATTTAATGGTTTTGTTCTGGAGTTGAGGTAATTGTGCTAATAAAGTGAGTTGGTGAAAGTGTCACTGCCAAAATGTACATGAAGAGCATTAACGTGATGATGGGTGATGCTGAAAATGACCTTCCTGCTGCTCTTTTCAGAGGGTTGGGCTCTCTTGCAACTTCTTGACTGGGTTAGCATTGAGCTCCTACAACTCCTCAGGAAAGGAGGCTGCAGGGATGTGCGCGGGTGTGGTTCCAAATGTCTCAGAAGCTGAAGTGCATGGACAGCCCTGAGGGAGCTGGTGGCTGCCTTTGAATGTTTTGTTTCTTGCTGAAGTGGTAAGACTAGCAGGGACGAGGAGGAGCTATGGTCAGAGGACGATCCCTTTTGTAGAGGTTGTTCTGAGGTGTTAACTATTCCTGGAAGCGATCAGAAACAGTCTTCCCCATTCCCGACCCACTGCCTGCACAGCGGCACTGATCGAAGTGTCTGCTCTCTCCTGAGCTGCAGGAGAACAAGATGCAATTGTAATTAACGCCTCTTACTCCCTCTGTAAAAGATGGAAACTTCTTGGTAGGGATCCTAAACCAGAGCTGCTCCTTTCCAGTACGTCAGCATGCCTGGGGTGTTCTTTGTACTTACTTAACTGCGAGTCTCTCTCCTTCAATCTCTACGTAGGTCAGTGGGCGTACAAGTGCATAAAGCTGACAGCTCAGCAAAGGATTTGACTAGATCAGCTCCCGGCATCTTCCTGTCTAGGTGAGGGGAGGAACCAGACTTAGCCTGAAACCTTCTCCTGTCCTGAGGGTGTGCTCACTGAGCCTTACCCGGGGATTTGGCCTCATATTGCTTATTTCTTTTACACGCTTGCTGCTGGCCAGCAGTTACAGGGGTTCTGTACAGTCAGTTTACTCCTAGAATGCAGTGCTGTAACGCAGTGTGTCCCTGTGCTGAGGCTCAGGGCTCAGCTGTGTCTGTCTGCTGTAAGGCTCAATGGTAAAACCTCTCAGGATGGTGTCCTCCTTACCCCACGTGGCACTGAGCACCCTCCTTGGTACAAGCACAGGTTCTGCGAGGTAAGATCAAACCTGCTGCACCGTTGGATTGAGTCCCAAGTGGTTCACAAGATGTAAAGCCTGATCTGTGTTTGCCCCAGGTGCCTCTGGAGCAGAGCACACTGCTTACTGTACCCTGCGGGCACTTGAGCATGTGGTTACCCTTTGCCAACATCCCATAAAACCATGTGCCAGTGCCAGATGGTGGTAATGGAATCCAGGAGGGAGAACGGACCAGTGGTTTCTCCCACGCGGGGCCATGGGATCTGAGCTCCCTACATCAAACCTGTTGTCGGAGGCTTAAATCCACTTTTGCAGCCTTGGGAGATCTGTAAAGCTCTGCAAACCCTGAAAATGATGAAAGCGATTTGTGATTGTTGATTTATAACAACATAACTTGTTGAATGGGTTTTAAAAGGTGGTTTGGGTTTTTTTCCCTCTCTACAGTCAACCAGTCTAGCAGGGTGTTTACCACCCTTGGGGAGAGGTAACCTCTTAAAACTCTGCAGTCCTGTACAAAGGGGAGTGATCTCACCCAAAATCTCTCCAGCTAGAGCTGCTGCCCTTTTAGGGGTGGACGCGGGGGGAAGGCAGGATCTGGCCCACTCCAGATCTGCCTTAGGAATACGAGCTCAGCCCTCTTGTCTGTGCTATGACAACCTCAGTGTCTCTTCCGCAGCACAGCTTCACACCTGCCTCAGAAATGTTGCCACGTGCCTCTGTTTGCGGTGTGCAACCTGTGCTTCGAAGATGTGTTCTCCATGGTGGCGTAAGTGCTACCGGGCAGGCGTGGGTGCCCTTGCGAGGCTGGGCTTCCCCTGTCCTCAGCCCAGCTCTGTCATTAACCTCTGGCAGAACTGTTCTGGCTTTGGGGACGCTTAAACATCGGCATGTGCCACTGGGCATGGAAGCTGCTGACCAGCATCCTGCAGCAAAGGGTTCCCCTCCATTTGAGAGGGGCACTTCTTTTTTTTCTTAAGCACTGTAATTTAGTGGTGGACTTGGTAGCGTGAGGTTAATGGTTGGACTCAATCTTAAGGGGTTTTTCCAACCTACATGATGCTATGATTCATCCTGCAGCCCTGCATCAGGGCAGTGCTGCTTTAGTGCTAATTAAGACAACCCTCAAGAGCTATCTGCGCTGTAACCAACACTGAGCATCCTCGCCTTTAATTTCTGCATAGGTCAGAACCAGCGAGTCGCCAGTTAGAGAGCTCAACCGAGGAGGAAGCCAGAGCAGCTCAGAGTAACCAGGCGCATAGGTGAGGCATGATCAGGCAGAGAGGGAGCTGTGCCTTCCCAGCGAGGGTCCCCTCATCTCCGTTCGGGTGTTGATCCAAGGGTGTTTGCATGGGGTGACGTGTAGCCTGATGACTGAATAGCTCGATGCTTCCTGTACTTGAGCAACAGGCCATCAAATACCCACTAATTAAGGCAACCACTGCAGGCAGGCTGTGACAAGCCCTGGGTGGCAGCTGCAGGAGGGCCAAGCGGGTCATGCCGTCCGTGGGCAGTCCTGAAACCCTCCTCTGTTTGTCACCAGTGCACCGAGAGCCCTGGCTGCTGGGCCTAGGTGACGTATGCACTCGCAGACTTGGCTTCTCCCTCAAGGGGCAAGGAGAGAAGCTGTGGTCACCATATCCCCAGTAGGAAGCGGGGCAAGACCCAAGCTGGGAATGGCAGTTCCTCAGCCAGCAGGTTGCAACTGTGTAGCTGTAGGATCGTGAAAGAAGTGGGGAAATAACAGGGGGTATGAGAGTAAAGCAAGTCGTCTTCCATGCCCCACCTTTCCTCCTTGGCAGTGTATCCTGTCAGGTGCTCAGCGTGCCCACGTTACATATCCTGGGCGATAAGCTCGTGTTCAGAGCGTAAAAGCTTTGTAGGAGCTTTGCCAGGGGCTTTTTCAAACAAGGGTGCCTGTGTCCGGAAAGGCTGAGACTCGCTGAGCTCCGGTGCTTTGTGGTTTCTTTGTCCCCGGACTGTTTTCACCCAGGACCATTTATGTTGATACAGTGCTCGAAGACTTCTGTAAAGAGGTGCTGCTGCTTGGCTGGAGAAAAGGTCCTCCTTTCTAATGTCTGGAGTCGATGATTCTCTAGGTGGTGTTTTGGGTGTTGCCTGTGCCTCCATATTAAACCTGCCTGACAAGCGCCTTAGTGCCGTGCTGGGATGTTCCGCTAGCTGGGTCCAGCAGGGCAGCCCTGGAGATGTGACTTATTGACAGCTCATTTCTAAAAACTGCTTTATAGGTTTCCCCCTTCTGTTTCCCCAGCGGCTCCCCAGGACCTTCCATACCCGAGCGCTCCGCAGAGCTGAGAGAGCAGCTCGAAGACCTGCAAGAGACGGAGATAAGCTTTGTGAGTACTTCCTTGTTTAGGAGGAAAAGAGCAGCTCTGGAGGTGGATGGAGAATTTCAGGGTTATGTGGTCACTAGTTGTGTTGGGAACACGGGCACTGGGCGGGATGTGTGAGTCGACCAGAGCAGGAGCAGATGTTCTTCATCCCCTTCTGGTATGCGAAAGCTCAGCCCGCCTTGTGCTAGGCACCGTTCCTGCTCTTGGTGATATCTGCTGCCCCAACCGCCTTAAATTAGGTAAGCGGGAGGCAAAGCAGAGACATTCCTCTTTGCTGAGGGCCCAGAGCGGGTCTGATGGCAGAGACAAGATGGGGTGAAGCTGACCAGGCGCATCTTGCTGGCCCCATGGCAGATAGGGAATACTCACAGACCCTCCTGGTTTGATGTAAGATGGTGGTTGGGGCAAGCCTGAGCTCGAGAGCCCCCTCCGCTCTGCCTCTCCCGGGGTGGGGAAGGTTCAGGGGAGGACCAGGCAGGAAATCTGCTGCTTTTCCACAGAGGAAGGCAGACCCCTCCCCAACATCTCCCCCTGTTTTCTTTTCACAGTGAAGCAACACCGACACTGCCGCGATGGAAGCAGATTGTTCTGTGCTCTGCGTGGTCTGTGGAGTCTGACAAACGTTCAGCCCCTGTTGCTGATTTATTAAAATTTTTTTTTTTTTTAAAAAGAAATCTTATCTGGACAGAAACCTAAACGCTGGAAGGCTGGGCTACGCTTAGTGGGATAGTATTGGCAGAGACCGAGCCAGCGCAGCTGAGCCTCGGACACCGGGAAGTCTCCTTACAGCAGAGCCCACTGCTGTGTCCCTGCTGTCCTCCTGCCTTTGAAGCCTGGCGGGAGCAAAGCCGGCTGTCGGGAGGAGGAGGAACTGCTCCACGTGGCCTGGAGCCCTCCAGAAAAGGGATCTGACTTCAGGGAGTGAGCTGCTTACAATGCCGACACCACAAACCTTGCGAGAACGGGCAACTCTTCAGAGTTACTGGGGGGAAACGGGCATTAGAGCCTCGTTGGGGCAGTTTGCGACAGAGCAACGTGGTTTCGTTTTGTATTTCAAACAAGTTTTTAATTTAAATGTTTCTCTGAACTCGGTCATATCACTTCTTTTTAGTCCTACAGTATAGTCATTCTTTTTTTTTTTAAATAAATAGGATTTTTTTTCAGTGTTCCACCAGAAAGTATCCCACATGAGAGAGGCAGAAAGGGGGAGCAGAAGCTGCACGGACTGTGGACAAACTCCTCTCCCCCACCAGCTACTCCTGCTGCCGGAGCCACCTCCGTTTTCAATCCTGCATCGCCCCGAGAGCAAGGAGGAGAGCTGGGTGCTGCCCTGTGTTGCTCGGAGGACTTTGAATGTGCGACACTCTTGAGACATCAGGGAGGTTCTGGATTGCTTTGACCCTGGTTTTTAAACTAAGCCCTTTCGTCCCTTCCCCGCCGAGCAGGGAGTCGCAGGTGAAGGGAGGTCTTTGTGAGGGGCACGCTTTTTTTAAAGTATTTCTTAAGCAAACGGACCAAACCCAGCTGCTCCATTCCCCTCCCCTGCCCTCCGTCCTGCTGCGGGCACCACGTGCAAAACCCTTCCTGTTTTTATAGCGCGGCTTCCTTTTGATATCTCGCCCGTGTCGTAGCCGCAGTTGACACCGCTGCTCCCGGCGGCTCCGAACCAAGATTCCTACTTAAATGGGATGGACTTCTGCCTCCACAAAAGTACGGGGCATTCTGAGTCCGATTTTAAACAGAATAATAAGCTGAAAGGAGGGATTGTTCTGCTGCCTTTTCCCGGCGGTGACGCCTGGCCCACGCCGGCTGCAGACGTTTCTCGAGAGATCTCAAAGCAGATGTTGGACTGATCTTTATTTTCACTAAATGCTTTTTTTAAAGAAATGAAGTGACTCTTTCCCGTGTTCCCGGTGGGTTAGAATCCTCCGTTCTTTTTTATATGTATAAAAAAAAAAAGTAATTTAAAGTTTGCCCTTGTGGTAGTGCAAGGGGTTTCTATACTAATTAGCAATGATTGCTAAGGAAACGAAGAATGTAGTGGTGTAGAAAGGGATTTTTTTAGTTGCTGTTTCAGAGCCAAGGCTCTTCCCACTTCAGCCGTCTAAAGCGGATGCAATGCGAGCTGATATTTTTTAAGAAAAAGCTTTTTTTTTTTTTTAATGCTATTACTTTTTTTGGAAAGTCCAAGCAGAATGGCCTTACTCCGGGTGTCCGGAGCCCCAGGGGGTTGGTGGAGCACGAGGACAGTCGCTGTTCACAAACTGTTTGGTTCTCAAGGGCTCTCAAACCTTTCGACGCCGATGACCGTTGCGCCGGGGCCCGCCAGCGGGAGGAAGATGGGCTCGGGGACGCCTGCCCCGTCCCTGCTGGACCTTCGTCTCCCTCCCCGGAGCCTCCGGCCCCACCCAGCAGGTTACACTTTATAGCTGAAGTAACTGTCTATATTAGACACTTGTTTCCTGCCTTCCCTCCTGGCCCCTGTCTGTTTGTTCGTTCGTTTGTTTTACCAGGAGGGAAGAAAACCCAAGTCTCGATTTTTTTCATGATTTAATATTTATGAAATTGTATTTAAGTGTTGGTTGGTTTTCTTTTTTTTCTTTTCCTGGGGATAGTTATTCGGCAAGCGGGGAGGTGGGGGGGGTGACGTTTCTATATCGACCTCTGCTTTGTAATGGGTTTTCAGAACTGCTTCTTCTCCTGCGTGCGCGTTTCCAAGGGACGGGCGACAGCTCTTCATGGCTTCCGAACCACCCGCGCGGCTTTTCTCCAGTGCGGGGAGGGGACTTCGCTTCTCCGGCCTTACCGGAGAGGGTGGATGCCATCGCATCGACGCTGGATGGACCTCTCCTGTCCTGCTCGGCGTCGGCATCGTCACTGCCGGGACCCCCGGGGAGGGACAGACCTGTCCCCCCCTCCTCACCCCGTCCCCGGGGAGCAGCTCGCGCCGTGCGTCACCCTTGTCCTTTCGGCTGTGTAACGCTTGTGGCCTCGTCCGCTGTTGGAACCGCGCGCAATACACGGTGTGCTGCTGAACCCACCGCCCGCCTGCCTCCTCTGTCCGGGGGGAACGGGACGCCATGGGACGGGACCCCCGGGGGTGGCGGGGGGTGGCCTGGAGTGGCCGGGGGGTGGCCGGGGGTCAGGGCCAAGTGGAAGCCCCTCGTTTCTTCCCCATCGTGGCGGTGGCGGAGGGAGGGGACGGTCCCCGGGGGGAGGGAGAGTCTCTGTGCCCGCCCCCGCCGTCACAGCCTTCCCGGGCCTACAGCTCCCAGCGCGCCCCGCGCCCGCCGCCACTCACCTCGCAAGACGGTGAGCGGTGATTGGTCGGTAGCGTCGAGCCAATCGGCGGGCGCCTTGTTAGGTCGGATCCGGGCCGGTCTTGAGGGAAAAGGAGGCAAGATGGTTCTGGAGAGCACCATGGTGTGGTGAGCGGGCGGGCTGGGCCGCGGCGGGGGCTTCTCTTCCCCCCCGTTCCCCCATACCTCTGCGCCGCAGCCCGCCTCGGGCCCCCGCGGCCGCTCGGGGCCGCCGCCGCTTTCCCTGAGTCATCCCAGCGGCGGCTGGGCCGGGCTGGGCCCGGGCCGGGGGGGGGAAGGCAGGGCCTGAGGGGGGGTTCGGGGCCGGGGGAGGGAAGGCAGGGCCTGCGGCGCACGGA